>JASFAT010000329.1:0-30951 GCA_031353405.1 Baronia brevicornis
GCATCACTCAAATGTATTTGTAATATATTATACATATGTATAACTTTGTATTGCGTGCTTGATTGATTCACGCACCTTAGTTACTTTCATGAGTTTTCTAATATTTTCAGAAATAAGTGATGAAATAAGTTTTTGTTAATTATTTTTGTTTGTATGTCAGTATCGATGAGAGGGCAGGGAGTTCGCGTTCACTCAGCGACAGAGTGCCGATCGGCGTCGAAGCGAACTGTTGGCTCCTACGATACCCGCTCCTACACACTCACCAAAGGCGCACGAGATTCCTGCACGAGACGTCCACAAAGTTATAATATTTACGAAAGCAGTACAGTTGCTTGTTCGTTATGTACTTTGTTCTTAGAAGCACGCTTGCAGAATACAATTGTTAATATTTGCATCGGAGCGTCCGCGCGGATCCCGTGAGCGGGCGGGGCGGCGGGGCGGCGGGGCGGACCGGCTGAACAAACAGAGACACGACTCCGCTGCGGGCACGATGAGACCCGGTTTGCATTCGCGTCTGCCGCCCGCCGCTACTAGTATAGTTTATATTAATATATATTCTTATTCGTATAACGAACATGGCCGTAGTAGAGCACGCGGCGCACCAATCGGTAAGCGGTGTATATAACTATACTCGTGCCGCGAGGCATGGCCTGAATTATGCCACTGAGAGGAAGCGACTACTGCTGTTGGCCGCGTACCCTGGCGACACACGGATGAGCGGAACTGTGTCTTGATTTGAGAAGAATTTATTTGAGGGATGTTTTCCGTCACTGCATCGATGCTCACGGCGGGTATCGCTGACTCGTTGGTGAGTGACGCGGGTCGCGGGTGGCGGGGCGCGGGGCAGCCGAGTGGACGAACTAATTATATCATCGGACTCATTGCAAACCTGCTTAGGTTCATGGCAAACGCATTGGGGGATGCCCCCTGGCCGGACGGAGTGACAGCATGAGCAGCTGAGTGAGCAGAGAATGGATGGCTGTCGTCATCGCGGGTGGCGTTGTTTGAAACGAGTGTATCTCACGAGTACCGTTCGGATCCGCGCGACACAAACGTGCCTGAAAACGCGCATCATCGTCGTGTAATACAATTCAATGCAAACTTATTTGGTGCGCGAGACGTCAAATTGAAGTCAGCGCTGCGCACCCCCGCACCCCCGCACCCACCGCCGCCCCACTTTTCATTCATATTTAATAAATTTTTCTCTGCACTGACATTTTTTTATTTCCCGCTGCAATTTCGTTTCAACCATTTTCCACTCGCACTAAAAAGTTCCACCGCTTGCTGGGGCGTATTTAGTTCGAAGATTTCTTTACGCTTACAATTGCTCGAAGACAGTAAAGACGTAGGTACGGCACAATGCTCACGTGTCTGAACTAACGTCCTGGGGAGGTACTCGCCACCTGTGCGAGACTGAAAAGTCTTATGGTTGAAAACATATCCATTGATTTAATAAGATAGTGTTCGAACAAATGAGTTATATTTTATTATTATATTATAATTATAATAACACACTTAATAGAATTCGGTGAGGTGAGGCTGAGGTATGAGAACGGAGATCCCATGGAACCCGTGTCACAAAGTTGTGAAAACAATTCGGAGACGCGATTGCACGTAACTCCATGTTATGTATTCAGAATGAAAATGATGTTAGCAGGTAGAAATAGCCGCTTTGGGGCGAATTCTGCGGAATTAGAACGGGCATGTGCCGGTAAAGTGCCCTCCCCCTCCCCTCCTCGCGTGAATCGCATCAGATAAGCCTCGGGGCAGGAACAGAACACGAGCTGCTTTAATTTATTTCAATGTGGAGTAATGCTTTCAAATCAGTTTGTGTGAAGAGACATTTAGACACCGTTAGATACAATAGTGGACCCGCCGACACAGTGCCGGGCCCGCCGCCTACGAAGTCAGTGGTCGCGCATCGGGATAAATATTATATATGTATGGCCCACAGATGTTTATTCTGAATTTGGTTCTCCCACCAATACACATAACACAAGTGTAATGGGTTAGTTAGTTTTTGATGTGAAAAAACGTGAAGTAGATTTTTTATACTCATATGTGACGAAAGAAAATGAGGCTATTATCGTATATTGCATGTAACTACAGCTATTCATTAAGATAAAACTCAGCTCCTTGACTTTGAAAGAGACAATTTTCGAGGGAGGAATAAAACCAGAAAAGATTCCTGGTCAATGAACTTCTAGGTTCCATTAAAAAACCCAAAAGCTAAATAATAGTGATGGAATGAATGACTATGACGACCATAGTGTCAGCAACGTTCCGTTGAATGGACGGACACATGGGAGTGGCCCGCGGGCACGCGACAGCAGTAGCGCGGCACATGCGGAGTCACAAGAAGCGCGCCGGCGACGGTTATCGATGCACGGTGTCACGTCGCGATGGCAGCGACCGGCCGAGAACCCCCGCCGCGTCCTCACCGACGTCAGCAGCGTGACCACAACTTACCAGACCACATGTTTGATAATGTTCACACACTTTCATATCGGTTTTCTAAGTTGAGAAAAAAATTATCAATAATGTAGTGCGTGCGACGCGGGAGGCGGAATTCCATTTAATTCTTATTTTATTACTGAATATAAAAGCACTTTAAACTGAATAAACAAATTCATTGGAAACTTACGTAATGCAATTATCTCTGGATAATGTGCTCTCCGCGAGAAAGAAGCCATTCCGACCCTGATGGACCGCCTTCGAACGGCCGTTTGGAGTCGGTAACGACTGCGCGGCACGTAACCGCAGCACAATCACATTGAATTAGTTTTTTAAATCGATGTAGAACGTGAGGCAGGCGGCCCACGCGTCTCCCCAGACTGGGGGATTTGTCGCCCAGACAGCGGGGACGTGTTATTGACTAAGGTATGTGTAACAGCGCACCTGATGATTCCAACCGGCAGACATCAGATTTGAGGAACGCCCCTCACCGCACACGTGGTCTGCAACTAATACTGAGCAAGCGAGCGTCGAGGGCAACTCGATTGCTTTCAATGTAATTGTTATCAAGTAATGGAAACTAACTGCAGACTGACGCGACGCGAGTGTGCATACACTGTGACTGTGGGGCAGACGAGTGTGCGGGCAAATACACGTGTTACCGATTGTTAAGTTATGTGTATGTATGTCGACATGAATACATATAGTGACACGACGTAAATAAATGGCAACTCATAAAGTGGCACTCGATGCCCCGAAACCATGAGCCACCCGCTCCACCACGGCCACCCTACCCGGCGGCTGGCGGGTCACCTGCGCCAGCCCTGCCCCAGCAGGGGCCAGTGTCCAGTGAACCAAAGAGCAATGGCGCCCGCGCACACCGCCGTTTAATATGTTGCATGCGAATTCAAAAATATAATATACACAATCCTTTAGTTGTGAACTACTGGACGCATCTACATTACGCTACGTGTCTATGGTAAATCTCTCTCGTCTAAATCATATTCATCCTCAACTATCCTTTGAAAATTTGACTTCCAACATTTTGTGTCAGCGTTACCTTCGGCTTCCATTAATTCGACGTCAGGCTGACGTTACTGTTATGTTCCGTGTGCCCACGCGTGTGCCGCGCGTGTGCGGGAACAGAACGCGGAATGATTTATCTCAATCGTTATTGAACGAAATGAAGATTTATTCAGTCCGTGAGGGAGCCGCGGTGAGGGACCGCCGTGATGAGTCCGCGGCCGCACTCCATCCATCACCGGCCGGGCGTCCGCCACGCGACACGCGGCGTGTGTGCCCGCTGACCATTTTATTTTCATAAAAGTAATGTGAATGTTAGGACAATGTGACCGCAGCGACCTCCTCTGCGACACGCCGTACACACACCGCGTGAACGCAGAGGGCACTCTCGTCACATGATCTTGTTTTATTTGATTTTATTTTCAATAAGATTGGAGTAGAATTTAAAGTAAGTATGGTAAAAGAGTGTCACAAACACATATTTGTCACACTCTTTTACCTACAGCCCTACGTGCCGCTGGACATGAGCCTCCCCATTTTTGAAGAAACGCTTATAAATCAACTAAGCTTGTTGTATGCATTCGCCTGGGTTACGAACAAGATGAATTTCGCATTAAATCTTGTATAAAAAGGATGGAACGTAAAGGCGCTGCTAAAAAGTCACAGCCATCGAACACGCAGCGGCTGAGTTACGGCCACATCGATCACGCCGCTCGCCACCCGCCGCCGGGTGGCTGCCGCCCCGCGCCGACTGGCCACCTGATGAATGATTACCACCGCACTTTGTTTGCATACAGTGATACTCCTATTTGACTAATTTATGTGGTACTTGTGTCAAGATGAGTTGAATCACAAAACTTTGTAGCAACCGTCTGTGTGATTCTGTTAATTCCAATTGTTAATAGCGGGAGTCTCCACGTCAGTCGGCGGGTGACGCCTGGACTGTCAGTTATTTTAATCAGGCGTAAACACGTTACTTCGCACTTTGTGAAGTAGCCACTGGATCACCTACTAAATCTAAATAAATCGAAATGAAATTTTAACGGAAACACGGACAACAACGGCCCGGCCGTCGTGTGGGCCCATCGGAGATATGAGATCCGCGCTCACACACATTTCGGGGCTCGCCCCCAGGCCCCCAGGAGGGGCCCTGCCACTGGAGTGGTGTGTAATGTTATTGCATTGTTAGCGTCGTTTATATCGACGTTATCGCACCGACTGCGGCGACCGGACTGCGCGAACAACGTGTTGTGTGTCGGGTGGCCGGGTGTACTCTCTAGTTCGCAATCGGAAGCAGCATGCAATGCAGCTGTGGCGGACGCGACCGTCGGCCTGCGTTTGCGGTGCGTGTGCGGTGCGTGTGCGGTGCGTGTGCGGTGCGTGTGCGGTGCGTGTGCGGTGCGTGTGCGGTGCGTGTGCGGTGCGTGTGTGGTGCGTGCGGTGCGTGCGGTGGGCGTTACCTCTGTTAGTAGACATAGCCGGTGCATATAAGAGGATACCGTATTTATTTACATTAGCACTCGGATCCCCACACCACTACTAAAGCAAGCCCCCTCGCCGTTCGGGAGTCCACACGCTGGGACACGTGTCCTCACGCGCGGCAGTGCAACACGCGGATATGGCGATTGTTTGAGGTTTTTAATATTATCAGAAGAAAAATGATTTTAATGATGACTGCCATCACCACTGCACTAAATGCTTGCTACTCCTCTCCGTCCGCCATCACCTGCCGCACAGCCGCCGCGGTGGGTGTGTGCGGATGTGGGAGTTTCATTAAAACAAAATAAAAGAACGTTCCTTCTGTCGCTGAAAAATTTTGCGCGAGTGAAACTAAAAAGTTTTATAAATTCATTGAGGCGCAAGCCCGCCAGCTCGCCTCGGACGGAAGGGATCGTCCAGGGCTGTCGCAGCGCTGCGGGCGGCGGGCGGCGGGGCGCGGGGCCTGCGGGTGTCCCGCGAACTTGTCTCACCGCAGCGAAACATTAACAACCAACCGCTGTAAGAATACCGTAATGTACTACTGTAGGCACTATACTAATGCAGTCGTTTAATATTACATACGGAAACTTAAGCGTTGTTGGATGCAGAACAGCCGTGGCAACAACCGCAGTGGGTACTTTCGATATACTCGAATACATAAGCAGTGTGTAGCAAGATATTCTGAATGATTCAAATGCTACGTAAATATAAATGTAGAGGGAAAGATTTGTAGACCGCAGCTTACGGAGATCGGGAGAGGGTCTCGCGTTGACGCCGGCATCGCGGGGGGCGGGGGGGGAGGGTAGACCTGCAGCGCGGCCTTGTGTGTTTCCTGTACATTAATATTTTTTTCGCAATCTGTTTGTCTTTTGTCTAATTTGCATTTATATTGAATCTTATGCCTGCGCCCCGCACCCCTCACCCCTCGCCCCTCACGCCCCTCGCCCCTCGCCCCGCCCCACGGTCTGGGTGCCGGTGCCGGTGCCGGTCCGAAGCGGGCGCCCGCTGCCTCATTCATTTACAATAAAAAAAAGTTTTGAAAAATTACTTAATTACGCAAACATTTGTAAAGTCCCGCTATTTTGATTTTAACATTTTTATTTCACAAGTTTTCCGGTTATCCGAAATTGCTTACACGCATACATAGAACTCAATACAAGATAATGTCAGATGCATGCATTATAGTTGAAGACGTTTAGTCCACATGAGGCAGTTCATAATTCATTAAAAAGGAAGATAGAGGTTTGGCGGTGGAACTCAAAGCGGATGCAAATACTGAGCGACGCGGGCGTTGGTTTGTGAAGGCAAGCGCGGGAATGGCGGAAAGGGGAGACGTTGTGCTTACTGCAGAATATTTAATTATATAAACAACATGTTCGTGCGTATAACTTGTAATCCGCGCTCCAATCGATTGTGTCACGGCGCTCACGCGATTGGCGCCGCCTGTCGCGCCGAGTGATGGCCGCCACATAAGGCGGCCGCGCGGAGGGCGCGCCGAGGAGTCTCCGGCGGACGATGGCGCCGCCACGTGTGCTGCTGTGCGTGTGTGCGCTGGTGTGCGCGGCGGTGGGGCGCGCCGACGCCGGCTGCGCCAGCGACAGCTTCGGTCACTTGAGTTTTTTTATTTATTCTCTAAATTTCTTGTGATAAATATACAAAAGTACTATATCACACTCAGCACAAATACTCGGAGATTATCTTTTTTAATTAATTTATATATAAATAAAAACATAACTTCGTTCATCCGTTAATGATCGCATATTAATGTAATAATATTATATTTTGTTTTTATATATTCACGCCTATCCCCCGCAGGGGTTGGCAGACACCACAGAGCTCCATTCGCTACCATTCATCGCAGCGAAACGGCTCTCTATTTTCGCCCTCGTGAGAATCAGGACGTGACGGGTGGCGAACCACGTCGCCGTCATTTTTCAACAAATTAGGTATATTAAATTCGTCTTAGTGAATCCCACGAGCCGCAAGGGAGGATGGAGGTCAGCTTCAGCAAAGCCCTGCATGCTGAGGTAAGGCACCATAGTACCCGGGGGAGTCCGATCCCGTATAATATATTTATATGGATTTATAAATGTTTATTCCGAGTCTGGTAACCCCCCCAATCCGCATTCCTTTCCTGCCCCTTCCTTTCTTCTCTATCCTTTCCCTTCCTCTCCGTCAATCCACGGTCTGCCGCGCCAAAGGACGCATGGCTAGGGGCGAGCCTAGTCGCAAGCGTGCCGACCGTCCCGGGATCGGACTTCCCTGGGTACTATGGTGCCTTACCTCAGCATCCATTAATGCTAACGCGTACACTTTGTATTTGAGCGGATGTTTGATGTGTGTGATTGTGGCCCGGACAGGTGTGACGTGGGGCGCACCGGACTACGAGCAGGCGTACGTGATGCAGCCCTGGGACTCCGTCGTCTACGTGCAGCCCCGCGTGAGTACCGGAACGACACACCACCCCCCGCATCGCGGTCCCACTAACTCGTGTGCGTGGAACAACAAATGCGTGCGCGTGTGTGTGGTGTCATTCACAATTGGTGACGTCAAAAATTTGTTCATATTGGGAGATGATGATGATGATGAGAGCAGTCCTCGGTCACGCGGAGAATGGCCGCTGTTGTTTGTTATTGATACGCAGTGAACGTGTGTATGTTGAGAAACCAACCAGCTGTTCAAACAATATGTAACGAGTGCACTGTCTGTCTGTCTGGTGACGGTGACTGTCACTGCAGTGTCGCTGCATTATGTTGCGAGGTTGTCATCAGCCGCGGTGTGTGGTGATGGGGGATCATCCCACGCGGCATGCTGGTCGTCTCCACCAGCTGCAATGGGAGCGGACCACTAATCATAATAACGGACGAACCCTCACTGAGGTGGTGTCGATCCTCGGCACCCGTCAGTAACTTCCATAAAAAAAACCCGAGCGGCACACGAACAAGGCCGAAATAGCACGAAGGCGCGAGCGCCGCACCTACACCTACTTGAGTTTACCAATTGCCTCAATCTGTCTCCGCGTTGCTTTAAACACTTAACGTATGACAAGCAAAAAATGTTCGATGACAGATCGTGTTTAAGTTATAATAAATCATTATTTATTATATTAGAATAAGTATTTAAATTTGAATAATGTTTAGTGTACTAATACTAATATTTTTAACTTATACTTAAACTAACTAAAATTACATCATTAAAACATGTAACCTTCCGTTACAAAGTCATGTAAAATTAAATATTGTCATGTAAAATAAATAATTAAATAATAATATTAATTCTAATACGCCAGCATATACGGCAGTTATTGCGGTGACAACTGAAAGCCCGACCTACACATGTTTCTGTAATTTTTAACCGGTTCTTTGTGCAAATAAAGCATTCACGTACTCCCTCACTATTCTGTACATTATTGTGTCCACATCAAACACAACACGCGCACCGCCGCGGACGTTTCAGACACGAGTAGACCGCACGCCGGGGTTCCTTGTAATAATAATGTTTCACCCAACCTTCAAAAACCACTAAAGAACAAAATGATCGGCAATATTAAAAATTGCACATCGCGTGCGTAGCAGTAGCCGGGATCTGAAGTAACACTTTCCAGCGGCCGGTGTTTCAATTCGTTAAAACCTTAATTATCATTTTATTTTATTATTATTATTTTTAATTTTTTAACATTTTATTTTAAATAACTTATTCTATTTCATTTAATTTCAATCTATCAACCAATCGGGGACGTCCACACCCCGCGCAGAGGTATTTCATTTAATTTATACTTTATATAATATGATTAATTATATAAATAGCTTCGTCTAGCGTAAACACTAATTATTACTACAAGGAATGCAAATAAATAAACACTTTGCGAACGAACTAGTACACAATCCATAAGAAGAACTCATTTCAAAATGTGTCGTTGGCAGTCTCAATAAAATTAAATGAAGCCGTTAATGTTGCGAAGAAAAGTTTATATTTTCTTAATAAACTGTTCATCCGTACTTTCAAGTATGTAAATGAGGGTATGGGTCGGTGGAGCGGAACGTGAGGGAGTACGTGAATGCTTTATTTGCACAAAGAACCGGTTAAAAATTACAGAAACATGTGTAGGTCGGGCTTTCAGTTGTCACCGCAATAACTGCCGTATATGCTGGCGTATTAGAATTAATATTATTATTTAATTATTTATTTTACATGACAATATTTAATTTTACATGACTTTGTAACGGAAGGTTACATGTTTTAATGATGTAATTTTAGTTAGTTTAAGTATAAGTTAAAAATATTAGTATTAGTACACTAAACATTATTCAAATTTAAATACTTATTCTAATATAATAAATAATGATTTATTATAACTTAAACACGATCTGTCATCGAACATTTTTTGCTTGTCATACGTTAAGTGTTTAAAGCAACGCGGAGACAGATTGAGGCAATTGGTAAACTCAAATAGGTGTAGGTGCGGCGCTCGCGCCTTCGTGCTATTTCGGCCTTGTTCGTGTGCCGCTCGGGTTTTTTTTATGGAAGTTACTGACGGGTGCCGAGGATCGACACCACCTCAGTGAGGGTTCGTCCGTTATTATGATTAGTGGTCCGCTCCCATTGCAGCTGGTGGAGACGACCAGCATGCCGCGTGGGATGATCCCCCATCACCACACACCGCGGCTGATGACAACCTCGCAACATAATGCAGCGACACTGCAGTGACAGTCACCGTCACCAGACAGACAGACAGTGCACTCGTTACATATTGTTTGAACAGCTGGTTGGTTTCTCAACATACACACGTTCACTGCGTATCAATAACAAACAACAGCGGCCATTCTCCGCGTGACCGAGGACTGCTCTCATCATCATCATCATCTCCCAATATGAACAAATTTTTGACGTCACCAATTGTGAATGACACCACACACACGCGCACGCATTTGTTGTTCCACGCACACGAGTTAGTGGGACCGCGATGCGGGGGGTGGTGTGTCGTTCCGGTACTCACGCGGGGCTGCACGTAGACGACGGAGTCCCAGGGCTGCATCACGTACGCCTGCTCGTAGTCCGGTGCGCCCCACGTCACACCTGTCCGGGCCACAATCACACACATCAAACATCCGCTCAAATACAAAGTGTACGCGTTAGCATTAATGGATGCTGAGGTAAGGCACCATAGTACCCAGGGAAGTCCGATCCCGGGACGGTCGGCACGCTTGCGACTAGGCTCGCCCCTAGCCATGCGTCCTTTGGCGCGGCAGACCGTGGATTGACGGAGAGGAAGGGAAAGGATAGAGAAGAAAGGAAGGGGCAGGAAAGGAATGCGGATTGGGGGGGTTACCAGACTCGGAATAAACATTTATAAATCCATATAAATATATTATACGGGATCGGACTCCCCCGGGTACTATGGTGCCTTACCTCAGCATGCAGGGCTTTGCTGAAGCTGACTTCCATCCTGTCTTGCGGCTCGTGGGATTCACTAAGACGAATTAATATACCTAATTTGTTGAAAAATGACGGCGACGTGGTTCGCCACCCGTCACGTCCTGATTCTCACGAGGGCGAAAATAGAGAGCCGTTTCGCTGCGATGAATGGTAGCGAATGGAGCTCTGTGGTGTCTGCCAACCCCTGCGGGGGATAGGCGTGAATATATAAAAACAAAATATAATATTATTACATTAATATGCGATCATTAACGGATGAACGAAGTTATGTTTTTATTTATATATAAATTAATTAAAAAAGATAATCTCCGAGTATTTGTGCTGAGTGTGATATAGTACTTTTGTATATTTATCACAAGAAATTTAGAGAATAAATAAAAAAACTCAAGTGACCGAAGCTGTCGCTGGCGCAGCCGGCGTCGGCGCGCCCCACCGCCGCGCACACCAGCGCACACACGCACAGCAGCACACGTGGCGGCGCCATCGTCCGCCGGAGACTCCTCGGCGCGCCCTCCGCGCGGCCGCCTTATGTGGCGGCCATCACTCGGCGCGACAGGCGGCGCCAATCGCGTGAGCGCCGTGACACAATCGATTGGAGCGCGGATTACAAGTTATACGCACGAACATGTTGTTTATATAATTAAATATTCTGCAGTAAGCACAACGTCTCCCCTTTCCGCCATTCCCGCGCTTGCCTTCACAAACCAACGCCCGCGTCGCTCAGTATTTGCATCCGCTTTGAGTTCCACCGCCAAACCTCTATCTTCCTTTTTAATGAATTATGAACTGCCTCATGTGGACTAAACGTCTTCAACTATAATGCATGCATCTGACATTATCTTGTATTGAGTTCTATGTATGCGTGTAAGCAATTTCGGATAACCGGAAAACTTGTGAAATAAAAATGTTAAAATCAAAATAGCGGGACTTTACAAATGTTTGCGTAATTAAGTAATTTTTCAAAACTTTTTTTTATTGTAAATGAATGAGGCAGCGGGCGCCCGCTTCGGACCGGCACCGGCACCGGCACCCAGACCGTGGGGCGGGGCGAGGGGCGAGGGGCGTGAGGGGCGAGGGGTGAGGGGTGCGGGGCGCAGGCATAAGATTCAATATAAATGCAAATTAGACAAAAGACAAACAGATTGCGAAAAAAATATTAATGTACAGGAAACACACAAGGCCGCGCTGCAGGTCTACCCTCCCCCCCGCCCCCCGCGATGCCGGCGTCAACGCGAGACCCTCTCCCGATCTCCGTAAGCTGCGGTCTACAAATTTTTCCCTCTACATTTATATTTACGTAGCATTTGAATCATTCAGAATATCTTGCTACACACTGCTTATGTATTCGAGTATATCGAAAGTACCCACTGCGGTTGTTGCCACGGCTGTTCTGCATCCAACAACGCTTAAGTTTCCGTATGTAATATTAAACGACTGCATTAGTATAGTGCCTACAGTAGTACATTACGGTATTCTTACAGCGGTTGGTTGTTAATGTTTCGCTGCGGTGAGACAAGTTCGCGGGACACCCGCAGGCCCCGCGCCCCGCCGCCCGCCGCCCGCAGCGCTGCGACAGCCCTGGACGATCCCTTCCGTCCGAGGCGAGCTGGCGGGCTTGCGCCTCAATGAATTTATAAAACTTTTTAGTTTCACTCGCGCAAAATTTTTCAGCGACAGAAGGAACGTTCTTTTATTTTGTTTTAATGAAACTCCCACATCCGCACACACCCACCGCGGCGGCTGTGCGGCAGGTGATGGCGGACGGAGAGGAGTAGCAAGCATTTAGTGCAGTGGTGATGGCAGTCATCATTAAAATCATTTTTCTTCTGATAATATTAAAAACCTCAAACAATCGCCATATCCGCGTGTTGCACTGCCGCGCGTGAGGACACGTGTCCCAGCGTGTGGACTCCCGAACGGCGAGGGGGCTTGCTTTAGTAGTGGTGTGGGGATCCGAGTGCTAATGTAAATAAATACGGTATCCTCTTATATGCACCGGCTATGTCTACTAACAGAGGTAACGCCCACCGCACGCACCGCACGCACCACACACGCACCGCACACGCACCGCACACGCACCGCACACGCACCGCACACGCACCGCACACGCACCGCACACGCACCGCACACGCACCGCAAACGCAGGCCGACGGTCGCGTCCGCCACAGCTGCATTGCATGCTGCTTCCGATTGCGAACTAGAGAGTACACCCGGCCACCCGACACACAACACGTTGTTCGCGCAGTCCGGTCGCCGCAGTCGGTGCGATAACGTCGATATAAACGACGCTAACAATGCAATAACATTACACACCACTCCAGTGGCAGGGCCCCTCCTGGGGGCCTGGGGGCGAGCCCCGAAATGTGTGTGAGCGCGGATCTCATATCTCCGATGGGCCCACACGACGGCCGGGCCGTTGTTGTCCGTGTTTCCGTTAAAATTTCATTTCGATTTATTTAGATTTAGTAGGTGATCCAGTGGCTACTTCACAAAGTGCGAAGTAACGTGTTTACGCCTGATTAAAATAACTGACAGTCCAGGCGTCACCCGCCGACTGACGTGGAGACTCCCGCTATTAACAATTGGAATTAACAGAATCACACAGACGGTTGCTACAAAGTTTTGTGATTCAACTCATCTTGACACAAGTACCACATAAATTAGTCAAATAGGAGTATCACTGTATGCAAACAAAGTGCGGTGGTAATCATTCATCAGGTGGCCAGTCGGCGCGGGGCGGCAGCCACCCGGCGGCGGGTGGCGAGCGGCGTGATCGATGTGGCCGTAACTCAGCCGCTGCGTGTTCGATGGCTGTGACTTTTTAGCAGCGCCTTTACGTTCCATCCTTTTTATACAAGATTTAATGCGAAATTCATCTTGTTCGTAACCCAGGCGAATGCATACAACAAGCTTAGTTGATTTATAAGCGTTTCTTCAAAAATGGGGAGGCTCATGTCCAGCGGCACGTAGGGCTGTAGGTAAAAGAGTGTGACAAATATGTGTTTGTGACACTCTTTTACCATACTTACTTTAAATTCTACTCCAATCTTATTGAAAATAAAATCAAATAAAACAAGATCATGTGACGAGAGTGCCCTCTGCGTTCACGCGGTGTGTGTACGGCGTGTCGCAGAGGAGGTCGCTGCGGTCACATTGTCCTAACATTCACATTACTTTTATGAAAATAAAATGGTCAGCGGGCACACACGCCGCGTGTCGCGTGGCGGACGCCCGGCCGGTGATGGATGGAGTGCGGCCGCGGACTCATCACGGCGGTCCCTCACCGCGGCTCCCTCACGGACTGAATAAATCTTCATTTCGTTCAATAACGATTGAGATAAATCATTCCGCGTTCTGTTCCCGCACACGCGCGGCACACGCGTGGGCACACGGAACATAACAGTAACGTCAGCCTGACGTCGAATTAATGGAAGCCGAAGGTAACGCTGACACAAAATGTTGGAAGTCAAATTTTCAAAGGATAGTTGAGGATGAATATGATTTAGACGAGAGAGATTTACCATAGACACGTAGCGTAATGTAGATGCGTCCAGTAGTTCACAACTAAAGGATTGTGTATATTATATTTTTGAATTCGCATGCAACATATTAAACGGCGGTGTGCGCGGGCGCCATTGCTCTTTGGTTCACTGGACACTGGCCCCTGCTGGGGCAGGGCTGGCGCAGGTGACCCGCCAGCCGCCGGGTAGGGTGGCCGTGGTGGAGCGGGTGGCTCATGGTTTCGGGGCATCGAGTGCCACTTTATGAGTTGCCATTTATTTACGTCGTGTCACTATATGTATTCATGTCGACATACATACACATAACTTAACAATCGGTAACACGTGTATTTGCCCGCACACTCGTCTGCCCCACAGTCACAGTGTATGCACACTCGCGTCGCGTCAGTCTGCAGTTAGTTTCCATTACTTGATAACAATTACATTGAAAGCAATCGAGTTGCCCTCGACGCTCGCTTGCTCAGTATTAGTTGCAGACCACGTGTGCGGTGAGGGGCGTTCCTCAAATCTGATGTCTGCCGGTTGGAATCATCAGGTGCGCTGTTACACATACCTTAGTCAATAACACGTCCCCGCTGTCTGGGCGACAAATCCCCCAGTCTGGGGAGACGCGTGGGCCGCCTGCCTCACGTTCTACATCGATTTAAAAAACTAATTCAATGTGATTGTGCTGCGGTTACGTGCCGCGCAGTCGTTACCGACTCCAAACGGCCGTTCGAAGGCGGTCCATCAGGGTCGGAATGGCTTCTTTCTCGCGGAGAGCACATTATCCAGAGATAATTGCATTACGTAAGTTTCCAATGAATTTGTTTATTCAGTTTAAAGTGCTTTTATATTCAGTAATAAAATAAGAATTAAATGGAATTCCGCCTCCCGCGTCGCACGCACTACATTATTGATAATTTTTTTCTCAACTTAGAAAACCGATATGAAAGTGTGTGAACATTATCAAACATGTGGTCTGGTAAGTTGTGGTCACGCTGCTGACGTCGGTGAGGACGCGGCGGGGGTTCTCGGCCGGTCGCTGCCATCGCGACGTGACACCGTGCATCGATAACCGTCGCCGGCGCGCTTCTTGTGACTCCGCATGTGCCGCGCTACTGCTGTCGCGTGCCCGCGGGCCACTCCCATGTGTCCGTCCATTCAACGGAACGTTGCTGACACTATGGTCGTCATAGTCATTCATTCCATCACTATTATTTAGCTTTTGGGTTTTTTAATGGAACCTAGAAGTTCATTGACCAGGAATCTTTTCTGGTTTTATTCCTCCCTCGAAAATTGTCTCTTTCAAAGTCAAGGAGCTGAGTTTTATCTTAATGAATAGCTGTAGTTACATGCAATATACGATAATAGCCTCATTTTCTTTCGTCACATATGAGTATAAAAAATCTACTTCACGTTTTTTCACATCAAAAACTAACTAACCCATTGCACTTGTGTTACGTGTATTGGTGGGAGAACCAAATTCAGAATAAACATCTGTGGGCCATACATATATAATATTTATCCCGATGCGCGACCACTGACTTCGTAGGCGGCGGGCCCGGCACTGTGTCGGCGGGTCCACTATTGTATCTAACGGTGTCTAAATGTCTCTTCACACAAACTGATTTGAAAGCATTACTCCACATTGAAATAAATTAAAGCAGCTCGTGTTCTGTTCCTGCCCCGAGGCTTATCTGATGCGATTCACGCGAGGAGGGGGGAGGGGGGAGGGCGCACTTTACCGGCACATGCCCGTTCTAATTCCGCAGAATTCGCCCCAAAGCGACTATTTCTACCTGCTAACATCATTTTCATTCTGAATACATAACATGGAGTTACGTGCAATCGCGTCTCCGAATTGTTTTCACAACTTTGTGACACGGGTTCCATGGGATCTCCGTTCTCATACCTCAGCCTCACCTCACCGAATTCTATTAAGTGTGTTATTATAATTATAATATAATAATAAAATATAACTCATTTGTTCGAACACTATCTTATTAAATCAATGGATATGTTTTCAACCATAAGACTTTTCAGTCTCGCACAGGTGGCGAGTACCTCCCCAGGACGTTAGTTCAGACACGTGAGCATTGTGCCGTACCTACGTCTTTACTGTCTTCGAGCAATTGTAAGCGTAAAGAAATCTTCGAACTAAATACGCCCCAGCAAGCGGTGGAACTTTTTAGTGCGAGTGGAAAATGGTTGAAACGAAATTGCAGCGGGAAATAAAAAAATGTCAGTGCAGAGAAAAATTTATTAAATATGAATGAAAAGTGGGGCGGCGGTGGGTGCGGGGGTGCGGGGGTGCGCAGCGCTGACTTCAATTTGACGTCTCGCGCACCAAATAAGTTTGCATTGAATTGTATTACACGACGATGATGCGCGTTTTCAGGCACGTTTGTGTCGCGCGGATCCGAACGGTACTCGTGAGATACACTCGTTTCAAACAACGCCACCCGCGATGACGACAGCCATCCATTCTCTGCTCACTCAGCTGCTCATGCTGTCACTCCGTCCGGCCAGGGGGCATCCCCCAATGCGTTTGCCATGAACCTAAGCAGGTTTGCAATGAGTCCGATGATATAATTAGTTCGTCCACTCGGCTGCCCCGCGCCCCGCCACCCGCGACCCGCGTCACTCACCAACGAGTCAGCGATACCCGCCGTGAGCATCGATGCAGTGACGGAAAACATCCCTCAAATAAATTCTTCTCAAATCAAGACACAGTTCCGCTCATCCGTGTGTCGCCAGGGTACGCGGCCAACAGCAGTAGTCGCTTCCTCTCAGTGGCATAATTCAGGCCATGCCTCGCGGCGCGAGTATAGTTATATACACCGCTTACCTACTACGGCCTACTACGCTACTACGGCCATTTTCGTTATACGAATAAGAATATATATTAATACAAACTATACTAGTAGCGGCGGGCGGCAGACGCGAATGCAAACCGGGTCTCATCGTGCCCGCAGCGGAGTCGTGTCGCTGTTTGTTCAGCCGGTCCGCCCCGCCCGCTCACGGGATCCGCGCGGACGCTCCGATGCAAATATTAACAATTGTATTCTGCAAGCGTGCTTCTAAGAACAAAGTACATAACGAACAAGCAACTGTACTGCTTTCGTAAATATTATAACTTTGTGGACGTCTTGTGCAGGAATCTCGTGCGCCTTTGGTGAGTGTGTAGGAGCGGGTATCGTAGGAGCCAACAGTTCGCTTCGACGCCGATCGGCACTCTGTCGCTGAGTGAACGCGAACTCCCTGCCCTCTCATCGATACTGACATACAAACAAAAATAATTGACAAAAACTTATTCCATCATTTATTTCTGAAAATATTAGAAAACTCATGAAAGTAACTAAGGTGCGTGAATCAATCAAGCACGCAATACAAAGTTATACATATGTATAATATATTACAAATACATTTGAGCGATGCATTGTTATGTTATTGATTTTCAATATTATAAGTTTTATCGTATAAAATGTGATTCCTTAAGATTACCTTGATGTTATGTTCTATAATTTTATTTTAGCTTTCTTTTAGTACAATACATGTTATATGTGGAGTCTGTAAGGTCAGTGTAGGTGTACAGCTGTGGAGTCGGTGTTAGGACGGTGTCACTGGTCTTTATAAAGGAACGCGCGTATTAAATGAATTTGTTTCGGCGACTGACTGAACTCCACACAAGTCGGTCGCGTTGCGAGGCGTGCAGACATGATCTCACGCGACTCAAACGATTTCAGGTCAACGGGCAGCATTGAAACACTGTGGTGTGAGAAAGTGACCACTAATCTCTTCTTTAATCTAGAACTATTTTTCTAACAGCAACGGGGTCTATATAACAGTATCAGTCGGCCACCGCCCCGCACCCCGCGTCCCGCGCCCCTCGCCCCACTCTCGGGAGACGTATCAATTTCCTGAGCTGTTAGCGCGGCCGTTCTCCGCGCGGCCGGCGACGAACTAATTCGAACACAAATTGAACAATGATGACTTCTTTATTGGATTACTGGCTTGGCGTCGGCAGGGCGGGCGGGTGGACCGTCGCGCGTGTGACGGTCGCAACTACAGTGCGAGCACGGGGAAGTCAAAGGTAGGAAATAACAATGTTCATCAGAGGTCGGAGCTCTCCAACGACCTGACCTCTCTCTCTTACTTCGTTTGAATTTCGATAAATTATAAATTATTTATGTTAGTAGACGATTGTAACGGCTTAGTGGCGCGGTGTTTGTCTTTCAAGTCAAGTGTAGCGGGTTATAATTTCAGAACAAGCATTCGCGGACATACAAGATCTAACTCCGATTAACAAAAGGACAGTTGTTACATATTATATATATTTGTATACATAGAGTATATTGCAACACCTACCTGGGTTTTGTCAAAAAAAAAGCAGGGTGTTATCAGTATTAAGAAATGTTTATTACAAAAAGATAGGTGAGCCACAAATTTGTAGGTCGTGGGTAAACGGCCGATCTGATATTACCACGTAAGCGGATTAACACTCCCCTGCAAGTTGTCAGCGGTGGGCGGCCTGCGTGATGGTCAGCGCTGCGCCGGAACTCCGACAACTGTGCGTGGCCTCAGCGATAGTAAGTCCTACGCTGGGACTCCTCAGTGTCATTCCCTGAACTAAGTGGCGCTCAAGGAAGACAGCCGCAGGTAACACTGTGCACCGCAGTTAACAATCTGTGCCGCAGGTAACATAGTGGACCGCAGGTAACATTCTGGTGTTGTACCGCAGGTGACACCCTGCAAGTGTTAGATACCTATCGATTACGACTCGGTCTATGGCAAGCGTTATGTCGAGATGGTCGTGGTGGATCGAAGATCGATACTCGTGTGCTGTTCAAAACTTACCCTAAAACGGGCTTTAATTCCTGCACTTGTTTTTAAAATAAATACTGAGCGAGGGCGGGCGCTCTTGAGAGACGTGACGGTTCACGTTGATGTTTCCATCGCGGTCGAACCATCACTGAGGTGGTGACGACCCCCTGCGCCCGTCACTAACTTCCATAAAACTGAGCGGTACACGAATAAGGTCGAGATAGCACGAAGGCGCGAGCGCCGCACCTACACCTACTTGAGTTTACAAATTCCTTCAATCTGTCACCGCGTTGCTTTGAACACTTAACGTATGACAAGCAAAAAATGTGGTGCGGTGCAGGCGGCGCGGCACTCCCCGCGCTCCACCGCGCTCCACCGCGCTCCACCGCGGTGCAGAGCGTGGCGTCGCCGAACTGCTCGCTCGGCAGCGCCGCGCCCACCACCAGCAATACCACCAAAAAACTGAGCATGGCTGCAGGCTCTCGCGGCGCAGTGGGGAGTGTATGCGCCTTTCGTGACATCGTGTACATATATGCGCGGCCAATTTGTTTCGATCTTCAATTAATTGTGATGTATAATCAGAACATTGAAGTGAAACTAATTGTTTAATAATTGTAAAAGTTTTATAAGTGACAAATTATAATTATAAAACACCATTTCTGATGTGTTTTAATAATAGCGCCATCTAGCTACACAAAAAGAAATTGGTAATCGTTTCGATAGCTATTGAATCGTTAGATAGGTCTTCAGAAACACAGTGACAGAAAAACTCACACTTATTTTGAAAAAAAAAAACAACAGAAAATAGAGGATCGCTCATAAGCCTGCGAACAACCACCCACCACAATTGCATGGCGGCCGGGTGAATGGTTTGCAGGCGTACACACGAGACGAACAAACAAATATTAAGCCTTACATTTTAACACGATTGTACTCGTCACTGGCACGACGGCGGCCGCTGACAGCGAACAAGAAGACAAACTAATGAGCGATGACATCTTTCATTGTTTAATATTCTTTCTGACATTTGTTTAGAGCAAACTTATGATATAGATTTTATTAAAGGAAACAGTGTCGGCGATCATGGACATCACGTACCAGTACAACAAGAAACGCGGCAACTTCGGGCGGCAGCCGCTGTTCTGTGAGCAGGGCCCCGCGCTCTGCGACACCATCGTGCCGAACGTCGCCGAGCGCCGGAACTACATCCTGCGGAACCCCGTGCACGAGGCGACGCAGCACACGCGCCCCACCTCCGAGCACACCGTCAACACCATCAGGTAACTGGGGGGGGGGGGGGATCGACGACCACAACGGCCGTGTTAACTTGAATCCTGAGTACCAAGGTAGCATAACAGACACACACATAGATAACAGTTGATAACCGGTTCTTAAACCAAACACAGAGAACAACTTTTTGGCTTCTTTTATTTTGATTGACAATGTTAAAATAATGTAGCCATCACTGAGATGCGTCGTCGTGTGTATGTGGTGCCGACCAGGGCGGAGATGGCGACGTCGGGCTGCAACCACGCGGAGGGCGGGTGGCCGCGCGATGTGAACGTGACGGACCCGGAGGCCACGCAGCGCTACCGCCGCAAGGTCGAGAAGGACGACCCCTACATACACTGCGTGATGTCCGTCGCGCCGGTGAGATCCCTCCCCCTCTTCCTCCCCACCCACACTCACACCACTCACACCGCGCACACCGCTCCTCCTGCTCGCTGCAGAGGTGGCAGACTAGCGAGCTGGTCGTCTGGTGGTAGGATGCAATCACCACCACCCGAGTACGTCGCGCGACATGTGACGAATGACGAGCCACCGTGTCGTGGGCATCGCCTTGCATCGATACCACGCGTAGAATTATTTTTTGAGTTATAAGTTTATTTTCATACACACCTACGTTGACGGTGACGGTGACCTCGTGTTGATCCCGCCCACACGCCATGAACTGCACTGCACTGCAATAAAACAACGAGGTTGTGACCGGGTGCGGGGGCAGGCAGGCGAGGCCTGCGTGCAGCCTGTTGGCGAGCAGCGGCGTTGTCGGTGCAAGCCTAGCACTGTGACCACTAGTCGGCCAGCTTAGCGTGATGACTATTTGCCCACAGTGGCATTTGGGAGAGTTCCTTCCTGTTTCTAGAGAGTAGTATATTGTGGTACGTACGTGTCACGTGTTTGCTCCCATGTGATCTCGATGCCATGTGCCGTGTGCCATGTACATGGTGACGTGGTGGTGAGGTGATGTGGTAGTGTGGTGGTGGTGCAGGGCATGGAGCACTACGTGCTGCAGAACAACGCTGTGAACATGTACAACTCGTACTACGCGGAGATGGAGGCTGTGGCGGCGCCGGAGCGCAGCGG
Organism: Baronia brevicornis; assembly: GCA_031353405.1. Classification (NCBI taxonomy): domain Eukaryota; kingdom Metazoa; phylum Arthropoda; class Insecta; order Lepidoptera; family Papilionidae; genus Baronia; species Baronia brevicornis. Next base: position 21,084 of record JASFAT010000329.1, read on the forward strand.
CGTGCGCACCGTGAACGTGTACCGCGACCCCGCCCCGCCCCGCCCCGTGCTCGCCGCCCGCTGGCTGGACGCCGCGCGTGTCCTCACCGCCACCGCCGACCTGCAGCCGGACCGCCGGCCGCGCGGCTCCACGCGCTCCCACCTGTGGGACGTAAACGAGGCGCTCGAGCCCACGCTGGCGCTCTGGGCGCGCGACGACGCGCTCCTGGACTTGGCGGTGGGTGCCGCGGCCTCGTTTACTATCGACCTCGTTAGCTCGTTTTCACAACTAGTGTGGAACAGGTACAATAATTTGAATACAAATACAAAGAGCTGTCATGTCATGGCGTATCACGTATGCTGCTGAGTGCTGATTGTTACGGTCCCAGAGGACTTCTCTCATACTGTAATCTAGGCATACAGATCGACTAGGACGGCTGCCTTACCGGTGCTGGCTGGTGTCCTCTCCGCTAACCTGAAGGTCATTCGTGCTGGTGAAATGGGTATGGCACGGTTGAACGCGGCCAAGTCGGAGTTGAGCCGACAAAAGCGCGAAATCATAGGAAAAGTGCTTGGTGTATGACAGAAAAGATGGGTAGAAGAGATGAAAGGTGGGGAACTGTTCAGATTTTTTCCGGACGTGACGGTTCGTCTCGGCTCTAGCTAACTGGAACCGGACTAACAAGTTTCCCAGATCCTCGGTGGGCATGGCTGTTTCCGCAAGAGACTTTGCGAGATGAAACTGAGTGAATCGAGCGTGCGTGACTGTGGAATGGCTGAGGAGGACGTTCACCACGTTCTGTGGGAATGTTCGCTGTGTGACGATATGCGATGGGATATGATGAACGGCATACGCTGCACTGGGGCTAGTCCTGTATACTATACGTACTTGGTGAGCATGGCGAAGAACTTCGCTGCGTTACGAAGGTTCTCGCACGCGTGGCATGTCAGACGCTGCAGGTCGGAGTGATCGCTGGCAGGTCTGCCCGACAACGAAGGCATAAATGTTATGTCGGTACCATAAGGGGGGAGCGGATAAAAAGAAAAGGGACCAGAACAGACATATTTGTAGGGTGTCAAGAAATGCGCGCGGGAAAGAGCCCTACATAAGTATCGCGCGTATCTCCCGTGCTTCGGCCCGCATGACCAAGATCTCGATGGGGCCATGGGAGTTGGTGGGAATGTCATGTCATGGCAGGTGTCGACGCGAATACCGAACTGCGTGGGCGGCGCCCTGTTGAGTGGGCGCGTGGGCATCTGGGACACACGCGTGGGCGGCGAGCCCACGGTGGCCAGCGCGCCGCACGTGTCGCACCGCGAGATGGCGCGCCGGCTGCTCTTCATCAACTCCAAGTCGGGCCGCGAGTTTTTCTCGAGCGGCCCCGACGGCGTGTGCAAATGGTGGGACTTGCGCAACATGGACGAGTGCATCGACGAGCTGATCATCGACACGGTGAAGTCGCCCACCGACGCCCAGAGCATGGCGACGGCCAACGGCGTCAGCGCGCTCGAGTACGAGCCCACCATGCCGAGCCGCTTCATGGTGGGCACCGAGAACGGCCTCATCATCGCCGGGAACCGCAAGGGGAAGACTGCTTACGAGAAGCTGCCGGCGAAGGTGTGTGTCATCTCACCATTACTTGTGATCTAATACTTGTGATTAAGATTCAATGAACGTTTTTGTAATTCCGTTCATGTGTAGTATGCAGCACACTTGGGACCGGTGTGGTCTCTGGAGCGCAACCCTGGCTTTCTCAAGATCTTCCTGTCGGTAGGCGACTGGACGACGCGCGTGTGGAGCGAGGACTGCCGCGAGTCCGCTGTGATCTGGTCTCCGCCGCAGCGCCAGCGCCAAACCTCGGCGGCTTGGAGCCCCACACGGTAACACTTTAAAGTGTGGATACTTTTGAGCGAAATGCAATGCGAATCATTTGGATCATCGGCATCAGTATGTGTCCACTGAACAATCTTATATTTATTATATACAATATATAGATAGCTTTTGCCCGCGGCTTCGCACGCGTGGAATTTGGTCTGCCACCTTAAGTTTCATGACAGATCATTTTAAATAAATATATTTTTTTACTTAATAGTAAAAAAAATATATTTAGTTACTTAATAGTAAAAAAAATATATTTAGTTACTCGTACATCCAAAATTTCAGATGTCTAACTTCAAAACTGACGGATTCCATACAATCTTTCTCTATAATATTAAGAGGGTGAAATTATCAAATTTCTTTGCTAAAAATGCATCGCGTCTGTCCGCGTTCGGGTCGCGCACGCGGCGATGACGCGCCATTGCTTGGATTGCATCACCCCCCGCCCCCGCATCGCGTGCCGCGCCTATGGCGCTCTATGGCGCTCCATTCAAATCAATCATATCGTGATAACTTTTAAACTATTCGGCCAAATTACTTAGAGTGACGGACAAAGTTTATCTACATGAAATACTTAAAGCGACAAATGAACTAATTTTGATAAGAGTCTAAGCCACAAAATATTTCTCTTCAATGTAATATAAAATTTGTAATGTAGTGTATACAGTACTTTGGGTCACGTCGATGAATACGAAGTTCTAATATTTGTTTCTTGTAAGTAACCACATATTGAAATAAATAATATATGAAGGCATTTCTTTAAGATTTTTAGAATGGCGAGGAAGCTAACTGTGAGCCGACGTCCACGCCACTCTGATGCGACTTCATCTCCGACTGAGTAGTGAGCGACAAGCGATTGTTGGAAGGCGGGCCGTCATTAATTTGACACTTAGCATGCCCCCACACAAGGCCACTGTAGTGGTGGCGTATGGACGCGGTGTCAGTGCGTGAGTGTCGGCTGACGGTGTGTGCGGTGGTGGTGGCAGGTTGTCGCTGATGCTGGTGACGCAGTCCAACGGCGTGCTGTGTGTGTGGGACCTGCTGCGGCGCCAGCACCGGCCCGCGCTCACCGCCCAGCTGTGCGCCGAGCCGCTGCGCTGCGTCTCCATGCACGAGGGGGTGCGCTGACGCTAACTCACCTTACAGTACCACTCCTCACCCCCCCCACTCCCTATCCGCCATGTGGCTCGCACACTAGTAGGACCCCACTTCTAATCGAAACGTTTTTATTTGAAGTCCCAATCAAAAATATAATTTATTAAATATACAAAGATCAATTTTTGGTCCTCTGGATGTGATTTATGTTCGTCCCTTGTGTACGACAATGTGAATTTCGTGCTTGTACACACACTTGTGACAGTTGAATGTAATTCTAGAAATTAAATTATTTCATGAGATCTATCGGACATTGATAGCGGAATCATACAAACATTTTTCCCGATGTAAGAGTTGAACACCTCGCCACTGCGGAACTAGCTGATGGCACAAGGCAATTCTTCTTCTGGGCTCCCCTGCCCGGCGTGGTGGGTGCCAGCGTCGCACGTGGCCCATAGAAATAAGAAAGATATTTGTGCGGATATCTATTATAAATATTATTTTTAGTTTCCTAAGTCCTAATTTCATTTAAAAAAGTATCACCGACGGGCGCTGGTCGTGGTCCGCAGGGCTCGCTGGCCGCGTGCGGCAGCCAGAGGGGCAACATGTACCTAGTGGAGCTGTCGTACAACCTGTCGCAGAGCGACAAGAACGACAAGTCCATGCTGACCGCCGTGAGTACCCCGCCCACACGACACGCCACACACGACATTCCAACACACGCGGCAAACGCACTGACCGATACATTCGTAATAGTGGAAGACAATTCAACGTCCAATAATCTCCTTAATTTTAAATTTAATGTTGTAATCGAAAAATAAAACCTTATTTCTTCTTCTCGCTGCTCTTAATATAATAAGTTTAATTATTTAATATTAATAATGAGTTTCCGACCAAGCTTATTTCGTTTCTCATTACTATTTGACCGCTATGTGGGTTCTGCAGCCGCCGACAAGCGTGGCGAGAGGTGGTGAGTCCGGCGAATGTAAACACGGCGTGACTGTCCGATAGCAGACTATAGAGAAGTGTATGCGCGCTCGTGTGCCCGCGGCAGATGTTCGAACGAGAGGGCAAGCGCGAGCGCATCCTGGAGGCGCGGCTGCGCGAGCTGCGGCTAAAGATGCGGCAGGACGACGGCAGCCCCGCCGTGTCCGCCACGGGCCTCCTCGAGCAGGACCTCAACTCGGTCACCGCGCAGTACATGCAGACGGTGCGCCGCGAGCTGGCGGCCATGTGAGCCCCACATCCACCACTCGGCCCGGCCCGGCCCATCGACCCCCCACACCAGCAAACCCCCGGTGGCGTACGATGCGTAGACGCGAGGCCGCTGCCGAGGCCTCACCCCTGTTTCCTTGTACACTACATACGTGTCATTTATTAGGTTTGTACATCACAGTGCTATAGATTTTTTTATATTTTCAAAAGACGAATATTTCTATTGCTAAATCCAAATCATAATGATTTTTGTGTGTGTGTGTGTGTGCATGTGTGTGTGTGTGTGTGTCGTGCGCGAGGACACACACACACGCACACATCGCACACAGTGTGGCGACCAGTCGGCGCACAACCTGCTGTGATATGTTTACATTTTTACCTTATTATTACAATTATCATGGTATATTATTATAATTAGAAAATACATATATTACCTTAACGTTAGTATACGTTAAATAACGAGTTCGTTCATTGCGATTAATTATATTATAGATTATATTTATTTATTGCTTTAGATATAGTTCTGTTAATTGTTATTAACTTTGTCAATGTTATGATTAATGACTTTAGTGTAATGTTGTTACTAATTAAATTTATATTGTTGTCTTTGTGTGTTCTCATTCAATTTACATACCACCCAACACATTGATCAGTTCTTTGTCAGAGTTGCGTGAGCCGAACGACGGTACCAAAATATACATGCATACAAAAATACATATATACATATACATATACATATATAAATAACTCACGGAATTGACAATTCGATAAACATTGTTAAAAAGTAAGTGTTATAATAAAATATCAACCAATTTGGACTCGGCCGAGCGTTGTGAGGAAACTGAGTTTAAAATAACATCAACAGAGTTATTTTTTTAAATAATGCACGCGTTGTGGAAGTGTGAGGCGGGGGACACACTGTGCGGGCGCGCGTACGGCGGCTAATTATAGCAGGGCGGGCGGGCGGGCGGGCGGGCGGTCGGTCGCGGCGTGCAGTGCGGCCGGCGACAGTGGCGGCGACACGCGAGGAGCCGTGCGAAGGCACGCCGTCGCCGTGGCAACGCGAGGACGGCGCCGCGGCGGCGGCGCTGGCGGCGGTGTTCGAGCGGCTGTCGGGCGAGGAGCTGCGGCGCGCGGGGTGCGTGTGCGCGGCGTGGCGGCGCTGCGCCGGCGACCCGGCGCTGTGGCGGCGACGCTTGTTGCCGCACGCCCCCCCCGCCGCGCTGCGGGCACTGACGAGAGCGCGCGCCGCCGCGGCGCTGCACTGCGGCTCAGCGCCACATCTCACAGGTGAATCGCAACGGACTATTTTGTATTAAAGTAATTCGCCGCGTGTTTCACGTTTCCAAGAAAATACTCTCTGTATTGAATAATTCACCAACACTTGCATAATACACTCCTACATACATAAACATAACTCAAACATCGAAACAAACATGCAGCTCTAGCGGTGTGTGTACACACACACAACAAACGGCGCCCCTACTGACTCGGTTCAATCATCCACGATCGAATCTCATCGCTTCTTACAAACAGACATGCCGGGGACTCTATTTACTTTGTTATGACTCAGTTTTTTTTAGTTTTGATTTAAGATGTTTATTCTGTTCTGTTAGTTATAATATAATGTACAAATGACTTTACTCAAAACATAGTTTGTGGTTGTACTCTCGCAATAGTTGCGGTTCTGATTACTGAAATAAGTCGCAGGTAAAATTGATTACCATTTAAAGTGCGGACGCTCTAATGTTACCGCTTAATGTTGTGGTGGGGGTGTGCGGGGTGGTGGTCTGTGGTCCAGGTGCGGCGGCGTCGTGGCGCGCGTGGTGCTGGCGGCGCGAGGCGGCGCTGGCGGCGGCGCGCTGGTCGCCGTCCGGCTGCAGCGCGGCCGCGGGGGCGGGTACGGGGGGCGCGCGGGCCCTGCACGCGGCGCTCTGCCCCGGCGGGGAGCGGCTGGCCGTCGCCGCAGACGACGCCTCCGTCACGGTACCGCCCGCATGTCTCGCGATCCCGTTCTGAACCCTGGCCTATACATGTTACTCCAATGTACTTAACACGTTCCCTCCACTACCTTCCACCGCCCGTGCTGTACGGGTGTTACGAGCTATGTTTTCCCGCATCAAGTCCTAATTTTAAACGGCACCGGTATGTAACGCAACCACCCATGTACAGAATGTTAGCCAGCGCACCAGGTATCCTGGACCGGAACCCCTAAGTAATCCAAAATTTCTATAAAGTCTTGTGACTGTAAGAAGTTTCTTTATTTCTAGACTTGGAGTTGTTTATTCACATTCAAGTTATTTATAAACTACCAGCGTTTCGGTTTCACTTTTCGGTTTCGGGTGTCATGAACATCAGCACGGAGTGGTTGTTTCGAGAGGTGCGTTGATATTGTTGTATTATGCCACATTAAGTGCGGGGTGCGCGTGCGCAGGTGTGGCGGCGGGTCGGCGGCGTGTGGTCGCCGGAGGGGGCGGGGGGCGGCCGGTGGTGCGCGGCGGGGTGGCGGTCTGCGGCGCTGGTGCAGTGGTCGCCGCGGGGGGAGGCGGCGGGGGGCGCGGCGCGTCTGCTGGCCGCGGGCCCGCTGGCTCTCGCCGACCGCTGGGAGGCGGTGGTGCTGCGGCAGCGAGGTGACGTCTCGTTTCAACACGCGACCAACACGACAGTTTGGATCGTGCGCATCGAGTCCATGGACGATCATTCCTTGCACTCATAGTCGCACCGACGACTGCGCGGAGTCACGTGACTCCAGCGCCGTCACACCAGCGGCGCGCCACAAGGAGGCCACGTGGACGGGACCAGCGCCACCAGTCGGTCGGCGCCAGTGCCCTCAGTGACTGGCAATGTTCGTCCGCTGACTCTGCAATTGCATTTTTTGTGACATCTTTGTACTTTCTGTAATCCATCAGTCTCAAGACTTTTGGTCCAGTACTGAGTGTTGGTGAATGTTTTCATCGCCTTGGTTGGTCCACAATTTTTTTATTATTCTCATCAAAATTGAGTATCCCACAATTGTGGTTGCAATGGAGGGCCACTTACCGACGACATGTCACGCTGTCGTATGGTACCACTCCTCTCGCCATAACTGTGGTGTAACAGCGCCGTGTGCTTCTCTAATGAAAACTAATAGTTGTTCGTGCTGTGCTGGTGGCGCAGAGGGGGGTGGTTGGGCGGTAGAGGCGCGCGCGGCGTGCGGGGCGGGCGGCGCGTGCTGGGCGGGCGGCGACGCGTTCCTGACGCTGTCGCTGCGACTGCTGGCCCCCGCGCGCGCCCTCACCACCGTGTGGCTCAATGCCGCCGACCAGGTACCACATACACTTCATGTTTCATTTGATATTAAATTTTAATGAAATAATTAATTAATATAATTATAATATAATTAAATGAATGAATTGAAACACTTTCCAATGTTACATTGACTCGATCACAAATTGGCCGAGATGATAGTCACCGTTGTTGGTCGACACCAAAGTGAAGCGACCGACCAATGACCACAAATCCCTCGACGGTGTGGGGCGGCAGTAGACCACAATAACGCGGGTGTGTGTGTGTCGGCAGGGACGGCGGAGCGCGCACGCGGGGGTGACGGCGCCCGCGCTGCGCCTCTACAACGAGGCGGCCGCACACCTCACGTACGTAACACGTCCGATTAATATTTCAAACTAAATATATGTTCATTGCCATCATCACTCATCTATGTGTGTGCGCCCCTTCCGGCTACGAACCCAAAAAGTCATTTGTTATTGTTTTATTGTAGATATCTCCATTACGATTCAGAGAACAGCGGATCAATCTCTACAGCCAAAAACAATTGGCATAATTATATAATTCAATATTAGCTCACGGCAGTCCACATAAATAATATAATTATAAAGACGATCAATTGGCTCAGTGGCGAGCTCCCTCGCCATTGGATTCAATGGTTGCGGGTTCGATCCCCCCATTAGAATAAATATATCTATGGTTTAGAAATATTTATTTGATCCGAGTCTCTTTGGTCCACTAAGTTGCAATGAATAAGAGTGTTTGGTCAATTTCCGTTCTTGCATTAATGGGGCCCCTGCGAATTACGTGCCCAGGAGTGGGACATATATGAGCTGTGATTTATTATAAGAGATTCTGATATAAATATAAGAGATTCTGTGAGTAAACAATTTAGAACAGAATAGAATAGAATAGAAAAACTTTATTTATGACACCATTTTTTTACAATAACTAAAATTAAATCCTTAATAATATTTTATATACAAATAAAAACACAAAACAAAAAGAAAATAATTTTAATCTAACAAGTGTCATACAATGGTTCTCGCTCAGCATATGCCGGGCGCTCTATTGGAGCACCGGGCGCTGGTTTTCAGCAAGAACCACTTCGTCTGTGCTGTATCGATATTTGTATAATATCGATACAGCACAGACGAAGTCTTTTGCTTTTTGGTTTGAGGGTTAGTGTGTGGCTTTGTTTTATACATCAGAGTATATGTGTGTGTGTGTGTGTGTGTGTGTGTGCGTGTGTGTGGCTTTTTAAATCGAAGCATTAGTGTGAACTTACAGCCAGTGCGTGTACAGCCTTCGTCTATTTTAATTTGGAAGAAATAAACAGTTTTATTATTATTCTCAATGAAGGCGTGGGCGCCGTTTCAGACACTTGCTGGTAACACCAGTGTCAGCTGAAGAAATGGACAAGTTGCAGCGTGGGACCGCTGCGGAGACGGCGGTCGCGGCAGATGACGAGGGTCCAGCGCCCGAGTACTGGCGCCACACGCTGCCGGTGGGTCCTTTTTCACAAATATGGCTGCGTCCTTTCGACGTACAGCGTTGAGTTGTTATTTATTGTTGTCACCTTTGTTTTTTTTTCAATTATCGACGAACAACAGACAACGGTAGGTTATAAATTTCTTTTTCTGAATATAAATAAATAATGGCGACAGGTGCGGTGTGAGGGGGGCGCGGTGCACGCGGCGGTGGCGGCGTGCGGCGCGGCGGGCGGGCGGCGCGGGGAGGCCTCCGCGCTGGCGGTGTGGCCGCTGCCCGCGCTGCGCCCGCCGCCGCTGTGGGCCGGCGAGGACCTCGCAGAGCGCGTGCGCCGGCGCCGCGCCGCGCCGCCCCGCACCCCGCCACCCGGCGACCACCACCCGCCGCCGCCCGTGCCCACCGAGGAGGAGCTGCGTGCGCTGTGCACGGCCCCCGCGGCGCGGTGCCGGCTCGGCGACCGGGTGCTGGGCTTGGTGGTGCATCCCAAGTAAGATGTTAGGCTTCTTTATAGGTTAGGAATGCAAACAAGCGGCCGTGTCACTTGATGGAAAGCGATCAACGCAGCCCATAGAGATCCGCAGTGCCAATAGAAGCGCTCAGAGAGGAATTCTCCACCGCGGGTTATGTTGGTACCCTCCTGAGGTTTTCTTTAAAACCACTATCATAATAAGCTCTGCGTGTCCGGAACTCGAGTGCTCGCCGGACGAAGCGTGGTATCCGAGCTACCACTCGGACGCCGGTTTTCCAACGCTACTAGAATTTAATATTTTTTTTAAATAACCTTATGTCATGAAGTGGTTGCCAAAAGTAAAATAGGCGAGCGTTCCAGCGGCGGGTGCGTGTGGGCGAGCGTGTGGAGCGGCGCTCAGTGCGTGTCGCTCCCGGCGCTGCGCCCGCTGCGGCGGCTGGTGGCGCGTGACGGCCCGCCCCGCCCGCAGCCCTGCC
>JASFAT010004431.1:0-213426 GCA_031353405.1 Baronia brevicornis
TAATTATCTGTATATTCAAGAAGAGTGTTACTTTATATTTCAAAGGTTTGCGGTTGAAATATAAAGTAATACATAAACTCATCTACCAACGTAGATTATTTATTGAATTATCTCATTTAATATCTTTTACACAGATTGTGTTTTAGCGCTACATAACATTGTCAACAGCAAATAAATTCAACATTTTCATTTTACACTCTCTTTCATGTCAGATACGTTCATTGATAAAACACTGATATTTATGTCGTGAATAAAAACAATAAAATTTTAAAGTATGTCGAGCATTAAAACGGCAATGAATAGGAAACATAGTCATAGATAGTTGGCAGAAACTGGATGAGTAAAACCAAAATTTGAGCTAGCCACGTCCAGCACAGGACTCTCTGATGCTAATGATGATGGTGATAATAATGAAATATCAAGTTCTCAATTACTACGACCGTTTGAACCGACCTAGCTAAATTTAGTACGGAGATATCTGAAATCGTTCTTCATTTAAGTACGTAATAACCGTAGCTTTATTATTTCAAGATCATTGCAACTCTTCAATAAATAAGTTATTTCTAATCTTTTATTTATAGAAAAAATTTAGATTTAATATAACATATTTCTAACCTTATTAAGTAGTTTTGAGGTTATATCCATGTTAACATTCTATGTTCAATCTAATATTGTGTTTATCATGTACTCGTGGTAGTCTAGTACTCGAAATTCGACAGTAACTCATAGAACATTTAATTGTTTTTATTAGGTTATGTTTTTGCGGAGTGCAATTCATCATATTAATTTAACTATGCCAAATCTCATACTTAACTTATCTTTCAATATTTTTTAATACATAAATACGATAAGAAATTAATTCATTTTATTATTTTATAAATATATCAGCTTCCACTTTGGGTTTGAATATTTATGATACAATACATAAGAGTAGGGCATTAAGAGTATCTTTATAGTTTATTTTTTCATTTGTTATAGTTGACCACATCATCATAAACAGCCTTTAGTATTTCACTGCTGGTCATATGCCTCTCCAACGTAGGTAGAATTTGCTTATATTGTAATTACACCATCGCGGAGCTAGCTGTCTTGCACAAGTAGTGCACCTGGCTGTTGTCAGCATCAGCTTTAGAATTATTTTTCGATTTAAATGGCGCTATTGCAAAATTTTGTATGAATTGACTCAGGAGAGTCAAGGGATTATCAGGGGGATTATATTATAGATTCAATTCCCAAATCAATATAAACATGTGTATGGCCTGCACGTACTATATTTATTCTGAGTTGGAGTGTGTTTGTTGTGGTCATTTGTTTGTTTATAATGGTATCCAATATACGAAAAATATATTGTAATACTATGTGTATAAGGAGCATTTTTATTGCTTATATCGACATTGTCTTTAACGAAATATTAATTAATACAATTAAATATAATATTATAATTCTTTTGAACACCCGAACTTGATTATAAAATATGAATATAAATTTTCTTAGTATATTTTCTTTATTACTAGCCGCACCTCCCAAACAATTTTCTCGGTTTTACCCGCAAGTTGACTGCGAAGTAAATGCCATAGTAAACATTATTTTCGCCTGTTGTGCTCACTTCGTGCAAAAACTTTAAATAGACAAAAAATATTCGAATATACATAATAAAACTGAAAGATATTTCATTTTGATTTTTATATGTTTATCAGCCAAATCTTAAAGCTAAATTCGTATCTGATAATTTTACCATTCTTTGTTAATTTAATACTGATTAGTTTTAAATATAATTTTAGAATTTTATAATATAAACTTGAATTTAAGCGTATGTTCAAAACGCAACTATAAATGTAACGTATGTTTCAAATCATTTATTCCAGTACTTCCTCTTCCTCCTCTTCTATTTCAAATTCTTGAGATTGGCTTTCGTCTTTTATTTTCTTGTTTGCATTTTGATCATCATCTTCATGACTAGAAATGTTTAAATGTTTCGAAGTATTAGAGTTATTTGATCCCTTTCTGTTAGTGTCTTTTTTATCATCACCATCGTCATCGACAGAAGAAGAACGCGATCGTATAATTATTGCATTGTTTGTCGGGAACGGTATTGGGTAAGGTATAATAATACTTCTGGGACTATCTCCATTATTACCATAATTACAGCAACCGCACGATCCCCTCTCACCACCTTTGTTCCTTCCAGCAAGTAAAAGTATAGTCAAAAGTAAACATAGATCATCGTCATCCTTTCGTGTGTACGCAATAGAAGGTGAATCGTATCCAGCTGGAAAAATTACTTGAGCTGATGTTGCCTGAAATGAATTCAAAACATTGTTTGTTTCATTTATTTCATGGACAATGAGAGACAGTTTATTACGTCGAACCAATAATATTTACACAATGTCACGTTAAGATATTTCTTTTGCTGTTTCGATGTTATTGATATTGTGAATGTGCATTACAAAAAAATTATACCCGAGATTTTTGTATGTAAAACTAAATCTTTTTGTACATATATATGCAAGTCAGTCTCCTATATGTGCTTTTCAATTATTAACCTCAGCTGTGTACGGTTTATTCTTTGAAATACAGATTTGTTTGGCTCGGCCAAACCCCTTGCCTAGCGTGAAACAAAGTATTTCTTTCTGAATTGGATAGTACTTTTATCTGAAAACATTGCTTGGGGCGGACTATAACCACTTTATGTAATGGTATCTAATAATAATGTGACACGAACAACTTGAATGAATTTGAATATTTCAAAATGAGGTATCCATGTTTTGTAATTTTACCATTTATAATATGTTGTTATTAAAAGCACTGACATATAGTAAAGTAATATGAGAAATAATATTTCCTAATAAATAAACTCTTACCTCAGAACCGTAGAAAAAAACTGACACAATTACGCAAACGATAAAACATAGAGTGCGCATAGTTACAACGACTTACACAAGTTTCAATGGAAGTGTTTCATTATATGGGGTAACTGCTAATGTCAGGGTTTGTGGATGAATAATATTACCGATTTTATAGATACGGCGGTATATGACACGGACTTACGACAGACGCAATAAAAGTTTTATCTAATCACACCTGTTACGCCAAAATTCAATAATGCTATCTCACGTGCAACAAAATAAACATATCGTAGATCATTGGCAATTTACGTAACATTTGCATGTGCAAAAATATTTGCAAATTTATATATATTTCGCCACGTATTTTGCATGATTTAAGACTATCCAAGTCGGTGCTATCGTCCGGCGTACTTCTGTCGATTTTGCAAAAATGAGAACTCATTTTTAATGAATTTATCGAAAAATTTAGGCGTAAATTCAAGGTTATGATAGATTAAAAGTATAAATGATATGGGCTATTTTTTCATTGATTTATTTACGTGCTGGTAAAAAGTTACTAGCGTTGTAGTGTTTATATGAAATCTTTCTAAATTATTTATGAGCGTTTTGTAATAAGTGACAAAAATTTCATTACGATAAACTGCGAGTCATATTTTAATAGTATATTTAATTAGTATTTTTGAGCAAGATAATGTCTGTTATATGTATGCATCATTGTCGAATTTTCTATTGCATGTTTCCTTTCTTAACGTTATACAAACATATTATTGTCTTCGAGGCTATCTTTATGAAACCAGTCAAAATGTACTGTTGTGTCGAGAGAGAAAAGACTCCGGAAGATCAAAAATCTTCCGGAGTGAAGTACAAAGTTCTTGCGAAGTACTTGTCGAGTTTCATTCGTCATTTCTTCTCCGTTCAGAGTAACCTCATTGTGAAACGGTAGTACGTACAGTAATGATAGACAAATTAAAAGTACATTTCTTAATCGTTGTTAGCTTATGATAGTGCACTGTTGGATATAGGCCATGCCTAAGACGCGCCACCTAGCCTAATGTTGCTTCCCTTTTCCCTAAATAAATTAAAACTTGATCTGATATATTTTTTCTAATAACAAGAAGTTGTAATGTTCATATGAAGACCTGCAAAAAATATTTTAAATCAAACATAAGGCTTAGTACTGTTTGAGCTTATCACCGTGGGGACCTCATTAAAAACTCTTGTAGTGGTTTTGCGTGTTACGCGAAAAATATTATTGTTGTTACTCGAACCACATTACATATTTTTAATTGGAAATAAAAATTGGTTTAACTCATAAAAAGAAAACAAAGTAATTAATAATAATGAAAATGGATATATACAATACATTCACAAGCTCGTCCTTGGATTCGTTATTATTAAATATTAACTTGCTACCATAATAATTGTTAATAAACGAACAAGGGACGAAATAAATTATATAGCAGAGAAAGATATTAGGAAAAAATAATACTATATAAATACGGCAGAAAAGTTTCATCTTCACTTCCCCCTTTTTTTAAAAAATTCTACAGCTTAACACTCCCTGGAACTAGCTACATTCAGCGGTATTAACAAAAAACAAGCCTACATATTTCTCAAAGTCCAGCAATCTGAAATGTCTATGGTGTTATGAATGTCAATGGAAGGCGTTGGTTGTTGACAAAGGCCTCCCCCAAAGAAACATTAATGGCGATGAAAATAGAACCTGAGGATATTGACTCAGAAAGCTGACTACATCACTTCGCCATTTCATCTGTCAAACCAACAGTATTTTACTCTAAATTTTATTAATTATAGGAAAAGTTTATTTCAATTATTTTTAAGAATTATAAAAAAATATATATTCTAAGATAACCTATGCTAGGCCTATGATAAGCAATGCTTTGTGAGCGCATATAAAACCTTTTTTTATACAAAAACCACGTTTTATTTACATTAATCATTGCGACAGTGAGAATTCCAGTCATATCTTGCTTATCCGTGTACACTACTATATTATCACACGTATTTCAATTATATGTATTTTTTATTTTAAGTAATGTTGTTGACAATATACTATGATAACATCCCTCAAAAGCGACCAAAAATCTATCTAATAATCTATCCCTCAAAAATCTATAAGTGACAGTGTTTGTTGCGTAATTCCTTCTTATTATAGAAAGGTTAGCAGCCAATTCAGTACAACTGTCTGTTTTTAGCGAATACAGTTCGGCAGCACTCGATATCCATGTCCACTCCCCTTGATATTGCATAGCCAACACTTTCTTCCTGATATTGTTTTATTGTAGATTCAATATATATATATATATATATATATATATATATATATATATATATATATATATATATATATATATATATATATATATATATATATATATATATATCATAAAACTTTAAATCATTTATAATAATCCTTTATTTTATAACAAACGTATGTATGTGTATATCTGTATCTATATCTATATCTGTATATAATGTATATACAGAATTCCACAACCGCACAACTCGCCGTAAAGGAAAATTTCATCTCAACCATCTGGATGAGTGGCGATCTAGTACGGTGCGTTTCTCCCGTAACTTCTTTCCACGCACCACCAGTTTGTGGAACAAGTTACCCTCGGCGGTCTTTTCGGACCGATACGACATTGGAACCTTCAAAAAACAAGCTTATACATACCTAAAAGGCCGGCAACGCTTACGCGACTCCTGCGGTGTCGCGGTTATCCATAGGCGGCGTTGATTGCTTTCCATCAGGCGACACGCTTGCTCGTTTGCCCTCCTATCCCATTAAAAAAAAAATTAAAAAATTAACTGCCTCAGTGGCGAAGCTACCGATTTCAGCGTATGTTATTCATTCTCAAAATAGTATAGAAGATATTATTAGTACGTATGGCTTACTGGTACCTTGGAGAAGCGTGGTGGGTTAATTGTCTATTATTTCAAAAATGAGTAACATAGTAAAAAAGTTTTATGTCGACAATTAAAAGTGTATGAACATCGTCATAGATATATGTATGTGCCTAACTTAACGTTACGTTACTGCACTGTCAACCATTCCCAATATGATAACTAAGGCAAGATTTGCCTTAGTTATCCTGCTGTACTAAGTGCCAAGGTGTATTCATCAGGGTTTGCCGATATACATATGTATTTCAACGTATATATATATACCTATATCATTTGATATTTATGTATATCAATTGTTATTTTACTCTTTGAATTAAAAATTTTGCATACTGATATTTACACTGGCAACATTTAATAATTAACTGCAATTGAGATTATTTTTCCCAAATGGCAATTCATCAAACTTTCGGGGATTCACCATTTTACTTACGTGTATGGTTAGCTTTTTATTCAAATTAAAACCTTATACTGAAGTATAAGATTTACTGGAGGTCGACGATCAGTTGGCTTAGTGGCTGGGCGCCGCCTATGGAGTTAATAGTCGTGAGTTCGAGCCCCACAACGTTATAAATATAGGTATAGCGTTTAAATATTTATTCCGAGATTGGTTACCCCGCCATTTCGCATTGGATAAGCGTGGTGGGTTAATGTTCATTCTTCTAGAAATGGGGAAGTCTGTATCCAGCAGCGAGACATAAATGGCGGACTTCCCAGTAATTAATATGAGAATAGAAAATAAAATTGTTTATTATTATTGATTTGATATTGATTTAAATAACAATATTTTTGATACTTCTATAATAAAAACATCAACTAATAAAGCTTATATTTTTAGCAGATTTAAAATTGCTTTTATCTCATGAATATGATATATGTCTGTATATCCGATGTCATCAGCATACATTTAAAATCTCAGATTTATAGCATGAAGATCAATAAAAAACTGTTTTAATAAGTTAACAGTATATTTATATACAATAAATAATTAATTGACACAGTTCAACTTATGACTAAAGTATTGGTTGTATTACCATTATGTTTATTACAGTACCATGCACATTAAAAGATAAATGAATAATTATAATCATAAGAGAATATTCATTATTCAAAAATAAGGCAGGAACCACGTCCACCGAAGTCTTCACTAACGAGAATTGCGCAAAGAAACGTGCTTAGTGGCAACGTTCTTTTATTTTTTTTATATATATATTCACGCCTATCCTCCGCAGGGGTTGGCAGAGACCACAGAGCTCCATCCGCTGCCATTCATCGCAGCGAAACGGCTCGTCATTGGTCGCTTTTCGCCCTCGTGAGAATCAGGACGTGACGGGTGGCGAACCACGTTCTTTTATAATATGATTAAATCAAGTTTGAATGTGAAAATTCGGAAATGAAAATAGTCTTATTAGTTGCAAAATAAATAAATATTAAAAATTATTCACAATTAATTATAGAATTACTTGTTGGTATCGGAATCGGAAACGGTATGGGTATTGTGTTACTACCACCGGAATTGCAATTGCGACAGCAACAACCACCATTTGAACATCCACGATCATTATTGAAGAGTGCCAGTAGTATCAATGGTAACCAATCGTTGAGCGATGACTGCTTCTTCTTTATTATTATTGGTTGTGGTGCCGGATAACTCATATGCGAATACCAATCATAGTTCGAATAGCTTGGCTCCACTGATGTAGTTGCTGGCAATGTATTTATAAGTGTTATATGTGGTGCTTCCACATTTGGTGTAGGAATAGTTATATAAAAATTAACGGGCGAGGGACCATCGTATTGACTAAGTCTGTTCGTTGGAATTCCTTGATGAACACAAGTTGAATCAAGTTCATTTCTCATATTGAAAATCTCAGCCGAATTTCCAAGTGATACAGCTGGTAGACATTGACTTGTTTGCAAATTTATAGGATCTGGACTCAAGAACGATTCTGTTGAAATGAAATGTTCAGTCGGTGCACAAGAATATAGTTCATACCTGGGTTCGGGATATAGGGTAACTGGCGGCGGTTGATCAATTTCAGGAATGCGTGGAATTAAGGGATTACTGTGCTGTGCTTGATTAAGACCTGGTGATATCACAATTGGTTTTATTGCTGGTGCAGAAGATGTTAACGAATACGGGCATTTTTGAGGAGAAATCGTTGGATTTAGATGGGACGTGGTAGAAATCTTAGGTTGCGTAGATGTGAGCATCAGTTCACTTGGATACATGGATGTCGTATGCGGTAAAGGAGTCACAGTAACAGTTTTCTGGACAGTTTCATGTGGCTGCATCTCGCCCGATACTATTCGTAAGGGTTGAAGAAGTGGAACTAATTCTGGGAGTACTCCATTAGCGGCAGCTAAGGTTAGGACGGTATTCATAAGTTGTGGTGTAGGTGATGATTGGTGATTAAAGACCTGAATCTCATTGTTGCAGTCTTTATATACTGATGCAGGTGTCAATGGTGATCCTTGGTTTTGGCAAGAAATGTAGAAATTCTGCAAAAAGAAACAACAATGTGTAAATCAGAAAATTTAGTTACAAATATAAATTGTAACTTACAAACTTACATTTAAGGTTACGGTTATAATAAATATAATATGTGTCCACCTTAGTGGATTCTCCATGTCGAACAATCAATTGACATTGGTTCATTTACTTATATATTAGATTTTTTGTATTTATAGTATCAGTGTATCAGCAAAATGTTTGCTACATTTAGTGTTATCGAAATTAAGAAAGCTCTTACGTTACATTTACCACTGCTAGTGTAGATTATTAATTATGTAATGGAATTCACAACTCCACTAAAACACCAAAGAATGTACCTTTATAAATATTTTAATACACGTTCTAGATCTACTATTACAAATATAGATTTTAAAATTTGCAATCCTATTTATATTAAATAAGCGAAACGATGCTAATTACTTAAACAAAAATTATCGATAACAGTTATTTATTTAAAGATTAAATATACATATAGATGTATAATATTAGTTATTTAAAATAAATCATAGATTAATTAACGTTTTTTTCGTTTTACTTCTATTGAACGAAATTTATACAAATGTACAAATTAAATTTAGTCCATATTTTTTACTGAAAATTGTCTTTTGTTTGTTACAGGTAAGCTAAAACTTCGCTGACACGTCAACCATCCGTGAAGTACTTCTTCATAATAAGAAATAACTCTGAAACACATCGAGTAAGTTTGATAATTTATTACACACACATATTAGATTTGTCTACAACTTTTATAAGATTCGATAAAAAATTAATCATTTTCGACAGCCGGACTGACAATTATTTATTGGAAACACAGAGATAAAGTTGCTATTATTTAAAATACTGAATGAAAATCATCGTGATTTTATATTATAGATTTTTTGGCTGATTTTTTTTTTAATTAAGGCTACGTAAATAGAGCTGGAAGAAACTAGATGCGTGTAGCCGAAGTTTGGGTTAGGTGACACGCCTTGGGCTAGGCTTATGTCCAGTAATGGACTACGGCAGACTATTAATTACAAAAACGAAATAAGTGTAAAAAAAATTTAGTAGTAGTATTTCATTATCATATTTTTATTTAGTCTATTTTCTTGTAACTTAAGAAAGAAATGAACATTATGACAGTACGTGAAAAAATATTGAAATATTGCATCTTCCCTAGGTAAGTAGGGATTAAATACCCTTACTATCTATCTGCCAGGAACCCTAATCCCACCAAGCTTGAGGATTGCAGCAACATCCTTCAAGTTTTAGGAAGGCTAGCATTGGAATGTTACGGCACGTGAGCGATTTAAATTTTTTCAATTTCTAAAAATCGGTTAATTATGTAAATGCCATATTATATATTATCAGCATAATTTAAAATTTATTATAGCAATATACATTATACGACTTGATACATGCACACAATTTGCCATATAGAACAATAGGTTATTCCTGAACAAAGACAAATCAGATACAGATGATTGGATCGACCTTTACAGCAGTAACCTGGATGCGCACGCGCCGAAACTAATGACAAATTAAACAATGCTGCCTATGTATAATGAGTGATCTTGAACATCCAATAAGGAAACAAACAACGCAGTAAAACGATATGTTTGAAAGATATAACTTGTCAAACAAATACATAGTTTCAATCGACAAATTAGTTATATTTTCTGTGTGACTTTTGACTATTGTTAAGACACCGTGTGAAACGTAATACAAAAACGTTCATTCGTGACTGAAACACAGACATTAACATAGTGAAAAACGATTATAAATAAACTAAAAAAAGAAAATAAATAATCAAACAAAAAGGAAGAAAAAACATCACAATACGATGTATCCAGTGTCCGGTGGTAAAATTATGTTCTCAAACATAAATAATAAAACACTACAAAGAATATAAATAGAATATAATAAATTTTACAATAAAAGAAAAGATTTTTTATTTATTATTTCGTCTACATATTGACCACCACGTCGGGTAGTCTATTGGCTTGGCCAAAGTAATGACGTTGGGATGCCGTTAACCTCACGAAAGATATCTTCTCTTTTATAGACTTTACTTTTGAGGGACTCCCACAGAAAAAAGTCCATAGGGTTAAGATCCTTTTACCTGGGTGGCCAGGTTATATTGCCGAATGGCAATATAACCACAAATTAATTAATATGTTAGGGAACAAATGACGAAGAAGCTCCATGGGCTATCTAGCAGTTTGAGGCGTGGTGCCATCTTGTGGAAATCATGTGCGTGAAGTGAAGGCTGGATGTTCTCTCAATATTGGCAGAAAATAATCACTTAGTATGAATATTCGATAACCTAATTCTGTCACCGGTTACCCTATATTTGTGGAGTATAGTGACTTCACAAAAAATTTTAAATTCAGCATTAATGGAGGCGAGATAAGTAGACGTTCCATCGCGGATTTTCGGTCAAATTTATTGAAATTATGAAAACTGCAGTAATTATGATACATAATTCCAAGAAATAAAATAATTTGCAAGAAATGCATGTGTTTATTATATTTATTCCGATTCAGTAATGCAACTTATAAGCTTTGGCGGGTATTAGCGGGAATAATACAATTGATTAACGAAATCTACTTCCGGTCATTGGGTCATTACTACCTGTCCGTACACTGGTTAGGTGAACTATATTCGATAACGGAAACATTATTAACTTATCGTGAACGATTAACTTATGAATCACTTAGAAGTAATAGAAACTTTTTTCTGCGCACTACCACTTTGTAGTACCAGCTACCTTAGGCACTTGGATTTCCAAACCAATCCGGTATTGTAAACTTGAAAACACAATTCTCAAAGGCTTCTGCGATGCCCATGATACGAATGTCGGTGCCGTTAATTGCTCTACATGAGGCGACACGCTTGCTCGTTCACCTTTCTATCCCTTAAAAAAACATACTAAACAAATACATCTTAGTCTAACAATTATTATTCATAAAATATTAAATTTATTTCATATTTATGCAAGTAATTATAAAGGTAATGTTGAGTTTTGAAACAGTATTATTCATATTGCTGCAAACAAATTATTCCGTCAGTTGCCTATAGTTAAATTGGAATGTTTTGATCTTTTCATATTGCCCAATAGAACCATAGTTATGATAGAGGGCGTTGCCCCTCCCCCGCTACCTGCACGTCGGCGACTTGTTATCGGCCGTGAGTACGCGCCTTATCTACTCGCGGAATTGTGAAATATGTATATGTCAGGATATTGAGTAACATTTAATGAAACAATGATAACGATCCGTCGAAAAGGAAAATAACTTCCTCTAATAATAATAATAATCTTAACGCTAACGTAAAGGAACACCGTGTGTGATGAGTTACTTATTATTCAGAGTTATATTGGTGTTCAAGGCAAAATACACTTGTTTCAGTGAGTTATTACAGAAAATTTTTAGAGTAAAGTAAATTTGCGTTTTCTTTAAAAAAAATTCGTTAAAAATCTCGAAAGAATAAAGATCAAAAATAAAAATAACTTTTTTACATTATTTAATAATATTATTTCTCGATTATGTATGCATCATCGTTTTCTATTATTAATCGCAGGGACGCAGGGAACAGAATGCTTTCCTAGTAGAATTTTATGGGCTTTTGATTAAAGAAGATTGAGAATTCGCTGTTATACATAAATTTATGCATGATTTTTTTGGTTTGTAAGTAATGTGAGAAAGAAAGAAATATAAGATCATCTGAAGGTAGAAATTTTGATGCGCACGATGGGTAGAGAATGACAGTCCATCCAAATGAAATAATTTTCTTACAAGTCACTATAATATATGTATAGTAAAATACAAATATAAAAGCATAGTCACGTTTCGTACAATCTGAGAGTTGGTCAGCGGTGACAAATAATATAAAAATAAAACAATACACCATTGTTTTTATTATCATCAGCAACTCGCTTGAACGATAATTTTATTATTTTATGAGAAGATAAGAAATAATATAAACAATGACATTACATTATGCTGTGCCTCAACAAATACTACTTAGACATTGGATCAAATTCCTTATTATATATATTTACTTTCATTACATATATATATATATATATATATATATATATATATATATATATATATATATATATTCTTCATGTTCATTATCTAAATTCACTTAATTAATTTTAGTTTTATATAGAAAAAAAAATTATATTATATATTTAGTAGGATATAAAGTAAGGAATAAATACCGTAGTATAAGAGTAAATACCGTAAAGTAGCGAAGCGTGTAGATCACCGGAAAAAAAAGGAATTAACTTTTCAAAAAAACGTATAGTACTTGTTTTTTAAAAATTATTCTTCATCTAAATGTACAATTGTTGAGATAGTGGTAGAACCATCATAGCACGAATGGATCGAGATGACCGATAACCACACTCATAGAATATCGGCATTTAGTATCTCGCATTTTACTGTGTTACTGGGTTTTACGGTGAGTGCGAGTATTTGAAATCCCACTCACTTTCGCCTTCCTCTTTTTCCTTCCCTTTTCATTTAATCCTTCTTTCTCTTTCCCATTGTTCATATAACCTAAAGGTAGCACATCTGCATGGCCTAAGTGTTGTGTTTGTCTATGGAAAGCGCTGGATGCTTATCATTGTGTGAGTCGAATTACTTGTTTACCTATATATTCCATAAAAAAAGAACTTTAAATTTATTTCACTCCGGACGTATAAGGCCATTCATATTACATACAAAAACTTTGGATTTCACGATAAATTTTTATTTAACAAAAAATAAACATTTTTGTCAAATAAATTGTGTTTCTGGCCCAGTAGTAAGCCCAGACTAGCCAAAAGTATTTACCAAGGGAAACCAGAACACTTTGTCCTCGTCATATTTTTTACTCTAAAATATCAATTTTTAGAAATTATATGCTTAGATATACATTGTCAATATGTTTTTGAAAAAAAAAAAACTAATTAAATGTTACGTGGTACTCTAATAGTATTTTAACTTTACATACTTACGTGAAAAAGTACGTAAAGATTTAAAGTTAAAATATTTTTTTAATTTCACAGCTGGCAGTCGATTTATGTCATACGTTGCATAAATTATATGCCTAATATTGGCAAATTCAGGGAAATATTAACTCTAAAGAAGTATATTAAATAATATAATAAATGTATTTATGATAATAATTATTTTGAGTGCAGTTTAATTCGTCACTACTTTCAATGTAGGCTGCTGAATCATACAGATATCATTAAAACAGATATTTTCTTCATGGACTCTGTAACGGCTTATTATTAACAATAGTGGAAATAATGTACCTTCAAAGTGCGGGACAGTAGTTAATTTGACACAAACAGTCGCCCATCCACGACCTGACTAGGCCGAACGTTACTCAACTTTGACTTTCGTTTCCATACTAATAAATAAACTCGCATTACTAACGTCCAAGGATCGTAATGAAAATTAACTTTATTTTTACGTTTAATCAATCAAAAATGACATTGTAAATAGAATTATTTCTATAAAATTACATGCTTATCAAGTTCTACTAGATGAATCCTATAATATTTGTTACACTGTCTAGACAGCGCGGGCGTAGACAGACGAGATGATAATTTCACATCAATAAAATAATGAAAGTGATAGTGTTATATAAATAGTACTAAAAACTACGAGTATTTAAGATTCATTTTTTATCCTACAATATTATTATTACTTTTATATTTATTTACTGAGAACAACATTTTTGTTGTTATAAAGTGCCTATATGTGCAAAGTTTTTAAGCTTTGCTCATATAGGCAATTTTAAACAACCATATTTATAACAATTTATAACTAGGACCGGACAAACGTCCTGCCACAGACCTCATCGGAAGGTAGTGAGGTTAAGTATTTGGAATATATGAGAAATTTATAAAATATATGTCAAAATAAAAATGTTATTTAAAAAAATATATGTTTTACATCTCGACAACAGAGCCATTTATCGAGTCAAGAAGGAAACTATATTTCAAGCAGGATTCACCATAGATACTTATTGACTAAATTTAATAGATATTTGTTATTCCATATTCGGAGATTAGCGTGTACGCACAGTGATATATTAATATATAAAAATATTAGGTTGGGAAAAAATAAATCCATAATTTTCTTTAATATAAAAATATAATATTTTTATAATATAATTAAATATATTTCATAAAAGATTATATGGTTTTAGTGTTTATATATATATATATATATATATATATATATATATATATATATATATATATATATATATATATATAGTTATTAGTATTTAGTAAACTAGAACAAACTATGTTGTATCTAATTTCAAATTTGTGTACCCAATTAACATGTTCCCGACACATATAAACTTAGTCCCTCAATAACTTGAACGGGTAAACAATAATTGCTTTTAGGTGTGAATGTGTAGTAAATTCTATAACAATACTTTAAATATCAAAGTTGGACACACGATTAATTTGGTTTATGTAACTGAAATTTATCTGGATCCCATTGAGTTTTTTTATATAGAACGAACAGTAGCGTGGTAGTAGCTAAATATATATAGTGGTTATTTTTAGAAAAAAACATGGCTGTCATATACATATATGAACTTTTAATCGTGTACTTCGGTTTTCTAAACATATTTCGATTTGTACGTAAATTTAATTAGATATTTTGAAATGTTATAATATAACCCAAGAATATTTATTGAGCTATCCAAGTTTATTTCGATCCAAAACCAATGAAATGATAGACATATGGTCGGCCAAATTATAAATAGTATGTATGTCCATGTGAGTAAATATTACAGGAACAACAATAAATTGATTTACTGTTATGAAATTCTTACTTTAAGTATAAATACGAAGTTTTAAATAGGATATGCTTCAAGGTTACTTTGCTTCAAACCTTTAGATAGTATCAGAATTGAGAAGCGAGAAAAATGATTATAAAAAGTTTTGAGTTACGAATAGCTAAAGAGAGATACCTAACTCTGATAATATAACTAGCATGAACTATCATTTTATTATTTTATATGATCGACTGGATCATAGACTAATTGAAAATGAATATTTTTTAAGGTTTTATTTAAAAATTACTTTTACGCACGTATGCGGGAATATTTTTAACAATATTTTATTGGATAACAAAAGTAAATTTTAAAAACAATATTAATGATTGCTTAACGTTAAATATTTAGAATTGATCGTAATTATATATGATATGGACCCGTAGCTAATAGTATTCAATTGTCAGTTTCGCAAATTATCATTTATGTGCAATTTCGTGCAAGATTCTACTTCGCACTCGACGATCAAGTAGAGTATTATAGTGAAACCACAAGTCTAGAAAGAAAACTAAAGTGATTAAAAAAATAATAGCAAAGAAAAGGAGTAGTTACGAATGTTGTGTATGTACGTTATATTTCATAATATAATAATTTCATAATAAGGAGTGAAAATTTAAAATAACACAAATAAGCGTTTTTAACAGCCTATAAAGGGCCCACTGTTGGGCAAGGAAACTCCCATTTGTGGAGGAATAATCATTAACCTACCACGCTTGTCCATGGCGGATTGAGACACAGATTCTTAATATTATATACCAAACCTGTAGGTTATACACCAAAAAGATTTTTATTTTCTTTTGATATGGTTACAGAGCAGTTTTTTTTTTGAAAAAACCCCCAATCTTAGAAGTTGATTTAATTTTACAATCTTTTTAAATCTAATTGATCTTTTAAATTATTTATAAAAGATTTATATATTATTTACTTATCTGTTTTATAATCATATCTTTTAACGAAAAAATCGAGGAGAGTAAACAAATACGAAGTGCAATATATAATGCAATAATATAAATTCAATCAAATTAGAAACTGTATAGACATTAGAAGGATTAGCAGTAGAAGTTATTTTAATTTAAAAAATGTAAACTACCGGTACACGGTGTACTTATTGTATCTACGAGACCTTAAACTCCAAATTACCTCTTCCTCTTAGGTTTTTAGGATTTGATCAAAGGAACTTATAGACATTTGGAAGCCTACCCGGACCAGAGGCGATGGGCGCATCGCCATTTCCGCCCACCCCACGCCATTTTCGATAGGAGTTTGTGCCTAAAACCACTAGTTACGAAATCAGGTACTTTTATATTAGATTCGGGCTGACAAGATGCGGCTTTATATATTTAAGTATACAGAACTCTTCCTTCAAAATTCACGAGAAAATAAATCAAAGAGATAAGAACACAACAAAGAACAATAGATGTGAGGGGACCGTGAACTACGTTCTGCAGACTACATTGTGAGTCTAATGTATTCCCCAATGAAAATATGTGCAAGGGTTAGCAAGGCCTACAGCGGGAGTTATTTACTTCTAGCTTAATTAAAATAGAAACAATTCTCTGTTAATAAAAGTGGAAAGCAAAACTCTTGGTAAAGTAGGTACATGAATTTCAATGCTAACACAATCTTATAACCGTTCGAAGTTTTCCAATTTCGTATTGTTAACTTGTTATTCTCACGACATAAAATAAAGCAAAACGAATAAAAGAAATTTATTTACACGGCAACAATTGTTTTTATAGGATTCCTTAATTGTATGAATATTTATATATAAATTTCATTATCATCACAGCCTAGACATCGACCTATATATGGCCTGGAGGTATTTTCAAACCAGTTAAATAATGTATGAATCAAATAATGTAATAGATTATAATACAATTTACAATTCTTCCCGAACTAAACGGCATATAAAAGAAACACTGGTGGACAAAAGTCTATCCCAAGGCGCACCTCCTAGCCCGGTTTTGTGATATACTAATCCTTCTAACAGACGCCTTGGTATATCGTCATTCCATCTAGCCATGGAGCGTTTCATACTTCGTAAATAAAATACGCATGGAAATATATAAAATACGAAATTAATTTTTATGAACGTACTAATAGCTAAGCAGTACTTAATTTTTGAATAGTGAAGTAAACAAACTGGTACGGAAACCACCTTATAGTAGTAATCACCGCCATTCTCTATTAGTACAGAAAATGTTTTCTGTCTTTTTACGATGATAGAAGAGAATGGATATCATGAAGAGAGAGGATTAAGAGGGCTAGGTTACACTGCCGGCCCTAAACGTTCAGTGGAGAGGGCGTATTTCCTGGAATGAAACAAATAAAATAGAAAATAAATATATCTTGTATTTATTTCCACTAAATCTAGTATTACTATTAGGTATTATTTTCATTCTCTTCTCTTCTAAGAGTGCCTCTCCGATTTGCGAAGGTTGGCAGCTAATTCAGCACCACGTTCCTCCTCCTTCGCGAGGTGCAGCAGTTCTGGAGCACTCGCTACTCCGGTACACTCTCGATATTACGTAGCCAAGAGTTTCTTTTTCGTCTAACTTGTCTTTTGCCCGCGATTTTTCCCATCATGATCAGTTGCAGTAATTTGTATCTTTCATGTCTCATGATAAGACCCAGATAAGCAACTTTTCTACCTTTGACGGTCTGCAAAAGTTTACGTTTTTTGAGGAGAACCTTGTCATTGGCCACCCTTTGAGTTCAGCTGATAGCGAGTTATATATTATTTTCATTATAATAACAATTTTTACCTTACCCATGAAAAAAATATTTTTGATCATTATTTAAAGTTAATGTCATATTTTGGGATTCGTATTCTAGTCATCATAGTCAACTTTTATATAATAAGTCAGATATTATTGCTTATGCTACTTCAATGTGTCATAACGAAATGAATTGTGAGTGTGTTTATCTCGTTCTTTCTCTCTCGGCGTATGTCTGTACGCGCGTGCTTGTGATCATGTGTGTGCGTGTCTGGTGCAATTGTAAAATTTCAACAGCGGTCAACAATGCTTACGAAAGGAAGAAGCTAGCTATCACATAAGATTTTCCTTAAGTTTTTCTTTTTTTAGAAGTAAGGGGTAACAGGGGGTGTTTGAACTAATTTGGTCATTATTCTATAAATTAAACCAGAGTGTGCTTTTAACAAGATAAACATGCCACTCGTAGATTCAATTCTGCTTCGTAAATTAGAGTCAAGCTTTCACCGACAGCCTCTCGCCGCTAAAGCCAAAGCGTTTTCCAGATTTTCAATGCGAGTACAGTTTAAATTGTGCTTTAGAACATCGTACTCTAGAGCTAAAATTTAAAAAGCTGCTGGATTTCACTACAGCACACTGCGTTACGCCCTTGACCGAATCGAAATGCCCGCAGTCCTCATTTAATGTTGTGAATATTAAAATCAAATTTTTATAGCGCTTAATTTTTGAAAATATGATAGTCTTAAAATAATATTTATGTTACTTTTCTTTCGTTTAACGCTTCATCATCGTTTCTTGTTTAAAATATTCACTACTATCCTGTGTTTACATTTTTGCCAACCAGACTCGGAATAAATACCTGTAGGCCATACACATATTTATCCTAATGCGGGGATTGAATCCAGTGGGAACATTGATTCCGTAAGCGGCAGTTCCGCAACTGAATCAATTGATCGTATCCAAAAAATATCAAAAATTTAAAAGCGGTAATTTAAAAGTTTAATCTTTCGAAGCCAAGAATTTTTCATTCGCATATTAGGATAAATATTGTACATACATATGTATGACTAACATGTATTTACTCAAATCAGCTTGCTTGTCCATGCTTTGCATTTTATAGTGGAACCCACGATGTATGCATACAATAATATATCCTAGTGAAAGAATATTAAAAAAAATGTTTTATATTTTTTTTATCATACTTATTAAATAATAAAATATTTAATTTAATTATATTGGAGAACATTAAATTACAAACTCGTTGTATTTTCTATTGCGGAACGTATTATTTAAGATGTATATATTTTTGGACTGGTTCGTAAACTAGAAAGCTGTCGATATATAATATATATAGATTTCGATAATAGTGTATCGAGTTCGCCTCGTCCCGGCGGGCGATATCGATTCACAATCACATCACACTCATGACTCGCCACGGATTGAATTGTAGCGTTGCACCTCGTTCGAATTGAGCCTTGGGTAAATCGTGCGTTATCTGTCGTAGGGATTTTAAATTATTACAAAAATGAGGACTTAATTGGTTCAATGGAAAAGCTACCGCTTACAGAGACCATGTTTGCAATATTAATCCCCGCTTCAGGATAAAAATATATAGCCTTAAAAGCGAGAACGCTGTAAATAACATTGAAATTATTGCATATTTGGATCGGATCGGAAAAAATACTGCGTCGAATGGTCTGTGGACCAATAGAATTTTGGGTACAGCGTTGAAACTGACTGTTTTTAAGTGATCTGATACAATTTTTTTAAAAAATCTTAAGTGTTTTTGGCATCGGTGGTAAATTTTCATTTTGCGGTTTACAACGTTTTCACTTTTTTCGTTGATATTTACGTCCTCGATATGTAAGTATTTGAATCGTTTCTAGGTAACCCAGCTAATCCGTTTTGGATAAGAGCGGTATGTAAATGTCCATTCCTTCAGAAATGGGGAGGCCCCGTGCCCAGCGGTGGGACATTTGTATATGGACTTTTTAAAAAGATATGAAAACAGAAAAGGAAGGCACTTTTTTATTTAATCTATTTCTATTGTATTTTTTTATGAATTTAGGATTATGAGTAGAGCGCGCGAAGAATTGTTTAATTAAAAATTATCTAGTTGCCTTAACAAAATAAAAAATTAATAATGTTTTATGGATAAATTGTATCCTCCCACTGCTAAACACAGGTCCAAGTTATACAATACGATAACAATATATGAATAGATAAATCGTTAACAAGCTTTATTTGGGAATATAGCGGTACTTGTAATGTAATATATAAGTATTAAGATAACAATGGCAGCTCATCAGAAATAACTGTATTAATATTATGATAAATAGGCCAATCAAAAATATTCAGAAGTTTTATATTTGATAGGTACATCTTTGTTTTTGTATTGATTATTCTACTATTGTAGATTTTCTCATTATAATTACAATCTCGCTTGGTACAATAGAGCATATGTTTCAGATTCAGATCAATAGTGTTTGAAACACTACGAAAGTCATTCATCAAATCTGATAACATATGGACTTTTTAAAAAGATATGAAAACAGAAAAGGAAGGCACTTTTTTATTTAATCTATTTCTATTGTATTTTTTTATGAATTTAGGATTATGAGTAGAGCGCGCGAAGAATTGTTTAATTAAAAATTATCTAGTTGCCTTAACAAAATAAAAAATTAATAATGTTTTATGGATAAATTGTATCCTCCCACTGCTAAACACAGGTCCAAGTTATACAATACGATAACAATATATGAATAGATAAATCGTTAACAAGCTTTATTTGGGAATATAGCGGTACTTGTAATGTAATATATAAGTATTAAGATAACAATGGCAGCTCATCAGAAATAACTGTATTAATATTATGATAAATAGGCCAATCAAAAATATTCAGAAGTTTTATATTTGATAGGTACATCTTTGTTTTTGTATTGATTATTCTACTATTGTAGATTTTCTCATTATAATTACAATCTCGCTCGTATATATAGGAAGGTATATTGTTTGGAAAGCACTATTTGCTCTTTTTTCTTCGTTTTTTATTGAGTATTTATAATTTCCGTGGAAATTTAACGATAAGTTTTTCTTTTCAAATGTTTTAATTTGTTGATCAAATAATTTTCTGTATATAAAGACGAATGTATGTCTGTCCATTTGTCTTATATGCTTTATTACGGTATTCATACCAACGACATGAAACTGGTAAGTTGTTGAGCGGGAATGTAGGTTCCAGCGAAGATTTCTGAAATAGTACATCTATCCTACGGTAGGTGACTTGCGTAAATACACATATAATAATCGAAAGTAAGAAATTCATGTTCCTTTCTTCTAAGATCGCAGCAACGCGCGACGGGTAAGTAAGTCAAATATACAATTTTTTTGAATAAGCTAGGCATGACATTATTTTATTAATAAAGACTAAGAATGTTTTTACAGTTACTACTGCGTTTTTTTTAACTATTGCAAACAAACTAATAATGCTTCTGCTAGGAAAATATGATTCACTTTAATTAATAGTGCATTGATAGGATATCGAGACACGACCTCATATCGAGAGTACAATACCAATTCAGGTATGGAATAATTCCCGCCGCCGAATTCCACAACCGCACAACTCGCCGTAAAGTAAAATTTCATCCCCACCATCTCGATGAGTGGCGATCGACTACGGTGCGTTTTTCCCGTAACTTCTTTCCACGCACCACCAGTGTGTGGAATCAGCTACCCTCGGCAGTTTTTTCGAACCGCTACGACATTGGAACCTTCAAAAAACAAGCCTATACATACCTAAAATGCCGGCAACGCTTCCGCGACTCCTGCGGTTGTCCATGGGCGGTAAATAAATATACATAAAAGGGCATAAAAAAAAGGTATTGCTTTAAATTTTCAAGCCTATTATGTCAAAAGCGGTAAAACAAAGCATTGTTCCATTGCTGAAATGAGAAAAGTTCAGACATTCGATTTATTTCCAACATTTTCCATCAAACTTTGCAGGTAACTATAATGCGTCTGTATGATTATATTATTGGCGATAGACGCCTTTGCAGACGGCTGCATTCAAGATGGCGCGCCCGATCAATGGTCGTCATAGCAACGCGTCGGAACCGCTCAGCTGGCCTGAAATACGCTGAAAGAAAAACATATCAGTATTTGAGCTTATGTCGCTTTTGTACAGAAAGAGATAGTTGCAAGTATCGCTATTTGTGACCAAACGTGGGAAAGAGAGACTTTATTCCGCTTATCTTCGTGAGTAAATTTACGTTTTCAACCATTAGAGAAGTCTAGCTTTTTAATTTAATTGTAACTTGACAATCTTGTTTTCTCGTTGATAAAAAAGAATCAAACTGTATTATTATATTTTATTTAAAAAAGACATAATACGGATATCAAATTAGATTTCAGATAAAAGTATAAAAAAGATTTGTAAAAAATTACGAGGTTTAATGTACCATTATTATTAATTTACATACAATTTAAAATTGCTATACAGAAGCAAACTGGCTTGTCGAAGAACCGTTAAATGATGGAGTAGACGAGAATGCTGAAGTGGATACCTTGTTTTGGCAAACGTAGTGTGGAATCTATGCGGGAGCCGAAGATCGGCCTAAATAGCACGCCTCGGGGAATACTTATGTATGTCCAGCAGTGGACTGTTATATTCTATTGATGATAATGAATACCGAATTAAACATGCAACTGATTTATAATTTATATTACATTAGACATTTTACATATGACAATATTACAGATCTCAACTCGTTCTGTGCCAAACCGTTTTTTGAAAATTTTCCGTTAAGTCCGTCATATGCATTTAAAATTATACACGCTTTCCTTGATTATTATGATTTTTACATTATTTTATTAGCTGCGCAATTAAGTACTCGCTGTATTTTTATAAAAATGCAACATAATTGTGCAAAAATGTTTACACATACTCGTATATTATTCAAAGTATTGCCTACCGCTAGCTAAGACTTTTGCCCATCTTTTCGACAGAGATCGAATGCCGTTACAATGAAAATGTTCATCTTTTGTGGCTATCCACGAATCAAGCCATTTTTTGATGTCTTCATTCATATGAAGACATCAAAAAATGGCTTGATTCGGAACTGTTAATCAGCCAGATTATGTGACCTCGAACGAAACAAGTAATAATCAGACGGCTATATCTGAGGAGTATGGCGGATGTGGTAAGACTTCCTATCTGAGTGTTTCCATGTAGGTTTTAACGTATGAGGCAACATGATGCCGAGCGTTGTCATGCAGTAGAATCACTTCATGCCTTTGTTCGTATTGTGGACTGTGGATATGTATGTGTACTCTTACTCTAGTGCAAGGCGGATTGACTGCACATCCAGACTCTAAATAAATACCTCTAGGCTATACATATATTTATATCGATTCAGGGAAATGAACCGACATCCATACTTCCGAAGGTGATAATTTGGCCAAACAAACCAAAATAACGTCGTAGACAAACCTGGTGGGCCCGTTCTTCCATAAATGGGGAGGCCCGTACCTAACAATGAGAAATATTTGGATTATGAAAAAAAAACATTATAGTTTTATAATACTTTTATAGTTGTTTAGATGGGTGCTTAAGTGCATAAGGTACACGATTTACTGAGCATTAAACTGGGGCTTTTATGCGCAAGTTGTACTGTGAAAATGCATATATTCTAAAACAATCGTAACCATTTGTATAACAGCATATTTATAATGAAGTAACAAATACTTTATCAAATGTAATATCAAATAACTAGCTTTATATACGTTTATAATTTCTAGCTTATGTGTATGGTGTCACAATGAATGCCAACACTTTCTAACAGAAAATCAAAGCGCCTTATCTGTCATTGAATCATTCACTGGCTCTAACCTCTATCGGCCATTGCCGTTTCCCAATTTGGTGCGGTGCGAGTGCTCGCGTGGAGCGAACATTCGCCCGCGACTATTTATACCACGTGGTAGAATGACGACTCATGCCTCTCCCCTCCCTCTTCTACCCATTCCTGCGTCCTATCCCGTTCTTTATAATTATAGCTCGACAAAATACATCGCAAATTGTATTACGACGAAAGCTGTACCGATAATCCTATTGCGTGACTCATTTAAATCGTAAATAATATGTATGTACGACCGCTCTGTGTTACGAATTTTTTTTATCCCGATCATTTTATTTACATCTGATACGTTTTTTGACGATTTTTTTATATTTTCTACAATAGGTGGTGAATTTCTTGATTTTTATTTTTTATTGGGCTCTGTATATATTTTAATTTCTAGCATTGGTTCTAAAAACATATTTTGTATAAAACTGTGAAAAAAATATTTAAATATAAATGTTAAAAGATTTGAGAGAACAATCAAAGTTAATATATATATTTAAAAGTTTTATGATATAAAATAATATTATAAATGATATATTCATACCCTAACACCAATACATCTTGTTCGTATATAGCATAACAATATAAAGTACAAATCCGAATATTTAGAACTAACCCACCATAACTTTTCTCTATAAGCAAACCATCCCATCGCTAACCTACATTTCTTTGTATTTATTGTTATATTAATTATCAATTTTCATAAATAAAAAAGTCAAAATCTTATCTTTTTTTTAATCTTATTTAAATCTACACGTCTACTTGTTAATCTACTAAAATTTATTTTAATACCAAATAAAATATAAATATGTTGAAAAATTAATCATAAAAAATCTATTAAAAACGTTACGCAATTACTGAGTATCTTATTATTTTTGTATGAAATGAACAAAATGTTGAAATAAACAAAAAACATATAAGGTTTATTATTATTTCAAATAACATAAAAAAATTACTAAAGATTTCCAAGGAAAATATAAATGAAATATTATATTGGTAATATATAAAATGTTCAGACAGAGAAATAAAAAGTTGCAAATACAAGCTTATACTCAAGACAATTCGTTGAGTTTTGATGGACGTATAACACTTGAGAAACTTTCGAGAGAGAAATACGTGAGTATAATACTGACAAACAAACTATATTTCTTTTTTTTAAGAGTATAAATACGAAAAAATTCTTTAAAAACATAAAATCTATACTGGGTCCTGATGATGATACTAAAATAAATCAAAGCTGCAAAGGAATAAGTGCTTGTTATAAAGATGAAATAAAATATACGATCAGATATAACCGCTTCGGCTTCGGGGGCAGAACGTACACTGGGAGACTACAGTTACGACCATCGGAGTCCACAGCGTGAAAGCCTATACTATCCTCCGCCGTATAGGGCGCCATATATAACATCAACTCGTCTACCCGAGCATACGAAGCTGTTGGTCTATAAGGCATCGCTCGCTTCCGACTGACCTATCGTGCGCTGACCTTTCGTTTCAATCGGATATTAAATAAAACGTAATGTGTTCTCTATTTAATCGTTAACATCAACAACAACAACAGGCATATGCAGTCATTTAACTATTGAACTAGTTAAGGTTAGCCCAACCTCAGCCCAAGTGGAGAGGACTTTTTACATTAGCAAACGGAAAATTATATTTGGCCTATAATTGGCCTTTTTACAAGATAGGAAGGCAAGCGACTAAACGTGTCGCTTGATGGAAAGCAATCACCGCCGCCCACAGACAACTGCAATACTATAGGTACTGCAGAAGCTTTGCCAGCTTTTGAGAAATAGGTAGGCTTGATTTTTGAAGGTTTATACACACGTTCATTCCGATGCGGGAATCGAACCCGAAGCATTAACTTCGCCATAGAACCAATTAAGTTAACATAATATATATGCATTTATAGGTGTTGAAAATTTTACCAACATTAAGAAGAACGAAGAATATAGGCTTTCGGCAAACGTAAATATATGAAAGTCGACCTTCTAACAAATAATGGAAAGTCGTAAAGTATAATAATGGTTGTTTGCCCAACTTGACCGACAGCTATCCATATCGGCTTGTCGGATTTAGTACAGCTACAAGGTTAGACTTGTAGACGGGTACAAATGTATAGGCCGCAAAAATCTTCGAGTCTTATAGTATATTATTTCATTTCTATATAAATAATTTTATGTAATCTATCTAAATTTTCCACCGGCACAAGTTTTTGTTTTTTGTTCACAAGCGCAATGAGCCATGCCGTTATGAGAATTGATTGTGGGCGCGGAAATTTAAACTTTACTTAAAGTTATCTTGTTTCTTGTTATGAACTTTGGTATTATGTAATCAAATTTCTTCTCAGGTTTCTCCTAAAATTGAAAGTTATTAATCGTAGTGAAATAAGGCAATACCTCATTTTTGTTACCCCTGTGAAATAAGATTGTGAAATAAGATCTTATTTCACACGAGTAACAAAAATGAGCTTTTAAACAAAAAAAACTATTGATTTTTGTTAAGATTGTCATTTAGGGAAAAATAACCCAAATTATAGTTCTTTGCTAAATGTTGCCAGTGCAATTATTAGTCTGCTAAATTTTTAGTTCAGACAGTAAAATATTAATTGATACATATATCCACGTAAATATCAAATGATATACATATATCGTGATGTATATCGGCGAACCCTAGTTATACATATCTCTCTAAATATGTATATTTACTTAGACAATAATAATTAAAAGTAGTAATGCATAGTTACTTAAGGCATACATGTTCTTATAATATAAATATGGTGGTGTATAAAGATTTATTATTATTATATTATAAATAAATAAACAACGTTATAATATTGAAATGATACTGTTGCGTCTGTTGTTTGCTCTGGGTTGCCGTTTTCAAAAAATTGTTACCCGTCGCAATATTCCTGGCAGAGTTTCCAATATTTAATGCCAAGTTTCGCACGTCGTATCTAGTTAGGGAATGTTATAACGATAATGTAAGCGCAGTGAACTCGCTGATTGAAAATGGTCAATTAATGAAGAGCACGTGGTGTTTACTAAAATAAACTGTATGTTACGTACATATAATTGTAGGCCAAGGAGGATCCCGAAACAAATTTAACGTCTGTGCCAAAATCAACACCCGATAGACATACGCACCCAGCGACACTGGTATGCGATTTCGATGAAATATCGTAATGTTTTTATTACTTTTAAAATTTAAATGAGTATATCGTGACTACTTAATTTGACTGCAAAAATTCACAGCTAGTTTTAATAGAACACCCGTCATTTTATCAAGATGTAATGTGACAAGCTGAATAGATTTTACTTTGCAAGGTATTTGCTATTATTGTATTTGACACTGGCATAATTGTTGATCCTAATTGCCATTAACAAAAAAGAAACATTTTATGAAACACAAACATAGTTTGTGTTTCATAAAATGTTTCTTTATATATATATATATATATATATATATATATATATATATATATATATATATATATATATATATATATATATATATATATATATATATATATATATATATATATATATATATATATATATATATATATATATATATATATATATATATATAAATCAATTGCTGTTCGTTAGTCTCGCTAAAACTCAAGAACGGCTGGACTGATTTGGGTAATTTTGATTTTGAATTATTTTTGGAAGTCCTGGGAAGGTTTAAAAGGTGAATAAATATGATAAAAATTTAAGAAATATAGTAAAAGCAACAATTTCGTTTTCCCTTAAATTTGTAAAAGTGAGTGATGAGCCTTACAAAATGTTCGAGGCGATTACTGCGGACGGGTTAATGGCACAGCTTTTTATAAATCGGCGCGAACCAATCGCCTCGCTTTATGGAGTGTAAACTTTCTCTGATACAGTCTTAAGACGTAATCGCCATTTCTAGTACAAGAAATCTATAATATTTATCAAGTTACATAAATGACACAATACCCACGTAATTATAAAGTTTGTTGCGAATTTTAAAAACTTTTTAAATCATAAGATGACTCGTTGCATCCAAAATCTTTTAGAGTCGTATCGATATATTCTTCCTTGTTGTTATTAAAGATTTTGTTAATAACAGATAAAGGAGAATTAGAACAAGAGAGTCTTCTGTGCTTACGCATACACTGAATACACTGCTCTATCGTTGGCCTATCAGAATCCGTAAGTCCATATTTACAGAAGAAATTTACAGAAAAAGTAAATCAGTTACTGTTTCCTAGTTTAAGACATTTTTATAAAACTATTATTCCTTTAGGTATCAAAAGTATTATTTAATTTAAGAAATACGAAGTATTCTATGACTCTTATATATGGCGTAGCTATACGTAAATTACGACACATTATTTTTATGAATTTAGAGAAAAGTAAGATATGTTTTGGCACACGTGAAGTTGTGAGTTTTAGCACTTTATGCATGTAGTAGACATGGCCTGAAGTGAAGCGCGTCGCTCAAGACCGATCGCAATAGAAAAGCACTGTGAACGCCCTCTGCCCCACTTCGGGGACATAGGAGCATTAAGAAAAGATGCATGTGGTGCCACAAAAGTTAAAAATAATTTTTGTGTTATAACTTTTTTATTACTCGATGTTATATTTTGTCGACCCCCTCCAACCCCTGAACTTTAACTTGCTAACTTCATGGTTGGCTCCTTGTGCAATCTAGCAGAGGTGGTATCAAAAGTAAGAAATGAGAAAAAAAAAATTTAAGTGATAGATGTATCTGTAGTTGAAGCGGATAGAATACCCTCAATTAATCAAATTCACAAAATTGGCAAGAGTTTAATTAGTTTGGTATTGCACTTACGATCTCACGTACATATGATCGTTTTAATTGTCGCGCTTCTTACTTTAACTTTGTTTTCTTAAACTTATCGTCATCAATAAAATCGTGTAGAGTAAACCACTGGACATTGACCTCCCACCAAATTTACGGCGGATTGGCGAATCACAGATTGGTTTCATTCTCATGTCGAGGTTGCTGCCCATCTACTGATAATTGCTCCAACTGCCGTAAAATATCAACAGTAAGGGTTGGGTTGGTCTTATTCATCAGAAATCACACAACAAAGTCAAAAGAAAATATTAAATTAATAAACCTTTATTGAAGTTCCTACTATTTACAAAAATGAGAACAAAGAATAAGCGAAACGGGAGACTTCGATTTTTGTATAAGTAAATTCCAAAAATAGTCCTTCAGTTGTTTTATATTATTGTGTTATCATTCTCAGTATCATGAGCCCGCATCAGACCACAACTAAACGCGGAATAAAGTACGCGCAGTAACTATTATATGATTTTCAAGTATCGGACAAATATTTAGTTTTTAAACAAAGAAACTGAAAAACAAACGAAACTTCAGAATTTATTTAATAAAACTTTACAGTATTCCTTAAAGTACAATGATTCTCGCCAGATTAACTCATTGATTTAATCTCGCGAGAATCATAGAACGTATTATTATAAATTAAAATATCGACGCAAAAATCGAAAACGCTAACGTAAATGACACAGATGTCAAAAAAAAATTATTGCATATTCGGATAAGAAAAAATAGTGCTTCGAATGTTCTGAGTCTCACAACTCTGCGACCAATAGAATATTTTGTATACCGTTGAAACTGACTGTTTTTGAGTGATCATACACAATATTTTTAGAAATCTAACAGTTTTTTTTGGCTCTAGTGGTAAGTTTTCATTTTGCGATCGAATACGTCGCTTTTTTGCGTCGACGTGTATATCGTATGTTTCCGAGTGGTACCCACCCATTTCTTTCTCGTGGACGTCGAACCAGGTGACTGTACGGTGGTGAATGGAGGAATAAGAAAGTGTTCATAACTCGAAGATAACATACTCCTATTATGCATGACTATGGGAGCAACGACCAGTAGAAGGGCACCTGCGTCTACCTAAGTAATACCAACTAATCTGCTATTCACAATCCGCCTACCAACGATGGGAACTACGCTACATTACCTCTTATTACTGAGAGATATCCAACTGACTATTACGACTAATAACATACTGTTATTACGACTAAAAATGTGCTAGAAAAAGAACCTTATATAGGAACTAGACACTATCGAAAACGCGCTCTGACATATATCTGACTATGGCAAACAAATCCTTGTTTATTTTAACCCCACAAAAGATTTTACCGCTAAAAGTCCCTTTGTAGTATCAACTCACTTCACGATCACTCACTTAAATAAAATGCAAAATATCAGCTTCCTCAGCGTTGACATATCGCGTGACATTCAGTTCCGTAGTTACCTGGCGAGTAAAGCTAAACTAGAGGCCAAAAAACTTGGGGTGCTAAGCGGATCGAAGCAGTACTTCACGGCCGCTCACATCTTTAGATGTACAAAGCACAAGTACGGTCACATATGAAGTATCAGAATTCCATATCCACATCTTGATTTCTGGGATGGACCTTCTACCATCTGACCGCATTCAACGGAAAGCGTCGCGAATCATCAGCGACCGCAGGATTTCCGATAGGCTCGATCCGTTATCTATTTTCAGACATGTTCATTTGACCTGCATGATCGTTTGCCTGCTCTGCTATTAAAAAAACTAACTCTAATATATCTCTTGCCTGGTATAATAATATAAGTATTTACGTATCATGTTACGAGATAAAGCAGCATAAAATATTGGGTTAAATTTGCAAGCTAAACGAATCAATAGTGTGTGGCTTAGAATAATTTACTGATATGGGTTATGCTTGCAAGCATCCATTAAAACAAATTGTTTAGTCTGCCTCTATCCGTTGCGTTGCTCTGTATCAATGAATTAATGGTATCGTTTCAATTACGAAGCTATTCAATAGAATTTAATAGCGCCCATACCTCCTCTGTTTATATCAGAAAAATACAGAAGCAAGTAGTATTTATTAATCCAATTGTTTTTCGTCTAAACACTATTGCGCAAAAGATGTGAGCTCCCCATGTGGTATATTACATTAAATAAACAACTTTTCAACATTTTTCTAAATTAATTTGCTTTAAAACTAAATCTTAGAAAACAAATTGCTTCTTCAACGAGGAAGGAGCCATTATTGAAAATGTTACTCTTTGACCCCACAATTTTATCCTATTTTCTTACAAAGTGAAAGGTATGCATATAAATATATTTCGTTCTAACCTATATAAGTCGTATAATATAATACTTTGTACTAGAAGTACATTGCACATCTATTGTGCTATTGTTGGTGTATTGTTCAAGTTTGCACGGTCGGAGAGCATAAGTTCATGAACTCTGCCTTTTTTATTATTGTACATAGAGATATTATTATACTACATAAAATAAAAAATAGAAAAAACTTTTTAAGGTAAACAGTTTAATTAATACAATTAAATAAAAACGGGACGCACGACTGTTATAATTAATTCAGATTTTTGGGCAAATTGTTTCAGTTCAGGAAAGTTCTAATTAGAGGAAATGATTACTATAAGAATGAACTTAATATACATGTAAAGATATAATTATTCCATGCAGTATAAGCTTCTTGATTAAGGGTCTTGACGGTTTATTCTATCTATTAAAGTGAACCATATTGTTCCTATTATGCTCAATAAGTATATTTATAATGGTAAATTTTGGTCCTTAACACTTATTTTTTTTTCATAGTTCATATACGTCTCATTGCTGGGAATAGGCCTCCTCATATTTTGTGGAATGAATATTAATCCACCACACTTGTTTAAGGCGGATCAACGAGGTACTCAGACTCATAAACAGACTGTAGGTCATGTTTACCCCGATGCGGGAATCGACTTTGAAGATGGAAACTTAACTACTAAGCCAATTAGGTACTATTTATTTGACGACCTTTTGAACTCAATAATTAATGTCTGATTTTTTTTCGATTTAAATTCCGGTTACAATTAATATTTATTTGAGTAACAAATTTACTGCTTTCCATTCATTTAAATGCTAATTTCTTAACGGCAAGACTAAATCCCACTGTAAGAGTAGGTACATATAATACAATTTTCATGGTTATATTATTTCTCAAAAAACACTGATGTTTTGAATATACTCTTTGCTAAAGATCCGTCTAATATACATGTGAATAAGAAATACAAATTGCGTGTTACCGTAAACATTCCTATGAGTAAGCTAGGATGTAATAAAAACAGAAAGGATTTCTATTCGTAATATTGCTCACATTTCTAGAGACGACGAAATAAGTGATTGTAAATTTATTGTTCAATTGACCTTTTTTATAGCTCCTACAAGTGACTTATAATGGTTCCTTTATTACATTGTAATTTATTGTATAATATAAAAAACTGCTTTTACTGGGAAGAAATACAATATTAATATCAAAAAATTAGACTGACTTATGGATAGTCGTAGAGCTAAGCTACTACAAAAAAATTCTATCATCTACCTTAAAGGAATGTTTATTTATGGGATAGGAAGGCAAACGAGCAGGCGTGCCACTTCATAAAAAGAAATCAACGCCACCCATGAACATTTTTTATGGACTAGATAAGCAAACCATCAAGTGGCTCACCTGTTGGTAAGCAACCAGCGCTCGTCATGAACAGCTGTAATACTTAGTCCAATGTAGAATGCTTGTACCTACATTGCCTACGGTAAGAATGTTGACACATTGAAGACGATATGCGCTGGAAAGTGTCTAGCTTCAGTTCCCGCACATTTTTAATTATTATGATTACAACTATCATTCATGTCTTATTTCGTGTTTTTTTCATGTCTTTATGTTGTCTTTACTTGAAATTAAACAATATTGCATTAAATTCCAAAAAACGTGAGTTTCTGTCATCCGTCGCCAAAAGTTGAAGAATAAAAGACGGAAATTCTCGTCTCCCGTCTTCAATGTGTTAATAGTGGCAGGGGATGGATTTAATGGCCCCTACCATTTATCATTCTTGGAGGAGGAACTACGAGACACGGTACGGTACGAGACTCGACGACGAAACTTTGAAAATTGATCTAAAACTGCTATTTATGAGGTTATTACCACCGTAACTCAGTTAATATTATTTTCTTTTCGTTCCCAGAGCTATGCGGCTTCCACACCTCCAAAGCCTGCATCAGCGCCGCCGCACACAACACTACAGCGGTCAGTGCGAAGCGCGGCTGGTGGCGGTGCTCCAGCTCGAGTAATTCCCCGCTTCCACTTCCCCAAGGGTCGACCACCGCCCGCACACCAACAGGACCATGCATTACATAAAGTGCAGTCTGCTTTCGCTACATTTCCAAATAGTCAGGTACGTGTGAACTTGATAGTTATATAATACTAGTGGGCTCGGGCAGACGATGTCCTGCTATAGATCTGAAAAAAATATAAAAATTTGTTTTATTTTTCGTAAAACCCGATGCGCTTCGAGGTAAAGTATCCAAAAGTTTTAGGATATCATTAAATTCCACTTCCTCCAAACTTCTTGGTAGCGCCAGGTTACTCGCCAATTTATAAATTTGGTCGCTGAAAGCACTAATTAAAATCGCCCTCCATCTGACTTTCGATCCGTCCGTGTCGTCAGTCACATTATTTACAATACACCACTAATTTATCCGGACAAGCAGCTAGGCAAAGATACTCCCTGACCATGTTAATTAATGAAATATTAACTTAAATTTATAACGTTCATTACATATTTTTACTCAAGATATAAACCTTACTAATGGAGAAGCTAAATAAAGTTGAAAAATATTAATTTACATGTTCAAGATGAACAAGTCTGTGTCTTTTAATTAATTGGAGCTTTATTTTTATTTATTATCTTACGACTCACACAAATACGCAACCATTCGAGATTTGTTTGTGAATTAGTATTACTTAGCCTCAAGTAATTACTTATTTTTTCATTTCTTTCTCTTTATCACTTTTCGCAAATAATTTTCGGAATTATTTATAATATATTTATTAAATTTGACAACATTATTGATGCATTAATGTCTTATAAGTACAAACAACATTGACAAATAATTAAAAAAAGGATTGTGATAGTTTACCACAATCATTTCTTGACACATACATTTTGTTCAAACACACATCTACCAATCTAACGGACTGAAATAAGCAAACTATTTCCAGAATCATTGAAATATTTCCTATAAATTTTAGAAATGTTACAAAGTTTAGTTACTGAACAATGCAAACACTGGAATAGCTCAAGAGACCTTGATCCAGATTCTAGATCTTTAAATTTGAAGTCATAATTCATCACTATTTCAACACTAAGTCACTGTTTACATAAACCATAGCTTTAAGACCACCGGTCGATTGCATCACTTCTTTCAAAAACCAAATCTTCCAGTTCGGATTAAATATTAAAAATTCAGGAGCACCAGCGATAAAGACTGATAAATTTAAAATTCTAAAAGTATTCTATATCCACTTCATATTGTAACTCTTTCATTCTGTGAATTATATATAAATATTACTGTAGTACTGTTGCATATATCACTCAACAATTTTCATTTAGACTTACATTTTCATTACCATTATATAAACAAAATTATTGATAGCCATTAAAATTTGGTATCTAAATGTTCTTTAAAATATGTTGTTTTTATTATTAAATTAGACAAAAGGATATCGTTGCTTATAACTCCAAATAATTTAATAATTAAATTAAGCAGCTTATTCATATTTCCATCTCTTAATTTATTACATTACAATAACGAAAATGGTTATTATTTAATTATACAGATATGGCAGATTGAAATTATAAATGAATGCATTGCTTCAAATCGTTTAATAATTCCATATTTAAACTAAAATAAAAATAATTATAAATAGATAATATATATAAGGTATATAATTATATTTTAATTTTTAAGTTCTGTTTGTCTTCTATTTATGACACGTAATAAGATTCATTTAAAATGGATCGAACGATGCAATTGCAATAATGCCTAAAATACATTCAAGATATAAGGGTATTTGGTGAAGATATCACCACAAATACGGCACGTCTGGGCAACAGGAGGATTTATTGGAACTAATCTCATCGTGGCTTCTGCAAGATACAAACTATTCAGATCATCACCAATAATAAAATTATTATTGGTTTCGTTTTTTTAAGCAATCTATGAAAATTAAAATAAAATTATAACTTGATTCATTATGATCTTGGTGTTTAACCTTATTAATCAAGTGTCACAGCATCTTGGTTATAATCAAATTACTCTTATGTAAATTACCGTAGAATCGCTTGTT
Source organism: Baronia brevicornis (assembly GCA_031353405.1). Taxonomy (NCBI): domain Eukaryota; kingdom Metazoa; phylum Arthropoda; class Insecta; order Lepidoptera; family Papilionidae; genus Baronia; species Baronia brevicornis. Next base: position 34,948 of record JASFAT010004431.1, read on the forward strand.
AGTCACGTACCTAATTTGTTATATAGATCAGATGAAACTAATTAGCCAAAACGCCCGAACGATTTAGATTAGGGGAAAAAATCGTGACTTGAAATATGTTTGAGTTATGAAATATGTTTAGTATGTTGCCATTATTGTGGCAGGAGATAAAGGATTTTACTTGTGTAGATGTTAGAGTAGAATCATGGGAGTTAGTAGAGGTTAGATTAAAAAAGCTAATGAGCAAAAGTGTCTCCTGATGAAAAGCAATAAACACCACTCATAGATATTGCGCGTATTTGAGACAGGTAAAGGCACATTTTTTGACGGTTTCAATGGAGTGTCAGTTCGGAAATACCGCTGTAAGTAGCTGATTCCACTAAGTGGCGGTGCGTGGAAAACAGTTTTGGAAAAAACGCTAGATCAACTCCTACGGATATCTCACTTCCCGTTTGAGTTCATTGCAAGAGCGTCAATGCATTTTATTGCGACCAGATTAGCCCAAGTCTGAGCATCGATCATACTCTGTGTCTAGATGCAATGGCCGTGCTGGAGATAATGCAATCTGCTGGCAACGTTCCACCATGTCCATATTCGTTGTTTGTTTGTTATCGTTTGCCGCACAGCTTTAGTGATGCCTCTCTCAATTGCGAATAGATTTTCATTTAATTAAAATAAATTTAAAATTCCATGCAGTACTATATTACCTCGAAAAATGACGATAAGCAATTTTCAAAGAATTAGGAGATTATTGTAAAAACATCATAAAACAAACATTTTTAAAAAAAACACCATCTAATGGAACAGAAAAATGGTGAGCCCTTAATAAATAATTAGTCAATAAAATCACCGTTAAAAACGCCCCATCTGCACGGTGACCTTATAAGTCTCTCCAAAGCGAATTCGATTTGGGCGACATCCAAATGTGGTTCTATTCCAATCTGCAAAGGTAAACCTATCAATACAGAACATTCCAATTTTGTTTTACTATAGAGAATTTAATAAAGTGTGAATTAAGTCAAGATGAAGATCTAACCTTATTTTTTAACAATTAAGTAGGTGATGGTGATTTAAACAACCTTTCTTTTTATTAATTTACAAAACAATACGTGAAAAAAAGCGTTGGTAAATCGGCTTTGTGTATTCGGAAACGAAAACCACAGTTCAGAAACGATGGCCTAGTCAGGTCGCGAATGGGTGACCATTTGTTGCAAATTGGCTCAGTGGCAAAGTTAACGTTTTCGGATATATTTCTTGCCGGTTTAGTTCAAAACAAGTTAAACTTACGACCAGCTATTGAAGCCTCTATAAACTAGACCAGAAATAATTATCACATATTAATACAAAATTTTGCAACTTTTGTACTTACTCGTATTTGTAAGACATTAATACTCAGGAACTTATTTCGTCAATTTTTATATGACTCCTTGTTCTGAAACAAATATAACAAATATTTACGAAATTATCGCAAGAAAAGAGAAAACTTAGTAGGGGATTAATAAAGTAGAATACTTTTCAAAATAATCAGAAATTTAAATTTAAAAAAGTCACAATTTTTATTTTAAAACAAAAGTATAAAAAAGCATTCCCCATTTTACGTACGTATTGAATGTTTATCATTAACTTTTTTTATGTCCAACAAATAAAATTGATAGCGACCCAATTTATTCGTCTACGTCGTTCGCGTGTACAGATATAAATTTACTTAACTGGCGCCTTTTTCGTTCGAACAATCTCTTCGTTTACTTTAAAGTTTTTTTCAATATTATTTTAAACGTACCTACTTTTTGATATTTAAATTAGAAAGCTGTAAGCTTTATAATTATAATTAACATAATTTTACGCTTTATAACTAATTTAAGTTTATATACTCATTATAGCATTTATACTAATTTAAGCTTTATAACTTAACATAATTATAACATTTTTTCTGGTTTTATGTTTGTGTTGCCAGTAAATTGACTTGTTGTGTCATACCTATATAGTAGATTTCCGAATCGTCAAATACTCAGGATTTATAGAAAAAAAAACTTCGTATCCGGTTTGGTATTTTGAAATAATTTCATCGCCATAGCTTAAACTTATTTGTACGTCGTTAAACTTAAAAAACTTATTCTCATAACACTGGAACCATAGAAAGCAATTTCGACGAAGGTTTAACGTTAGTATAAAGATATCCCCAAATTTATTTAAATGTATTTTTGATTCGCAGGATTCTATTAACTTAATGCATAATCGTAAATAAAAGTTACCAACAAAACTCTTACAAACTGAAGTGGCCAAGGGACTTACAATCGACAAACGTTGGAGTAGACGAGTGCTGAACTGAAGACACTGTCGAAAACGTATTGTGAGATGTTTCCCAGCCAGATAGAGAGACGATCTGTACAGGGCGGCTGGCAGAAAGTGCAGCAAGTACATGTAGAACATAGGTTCCCAAACTTTTATGGACTACTGCCCTTTATTACAAGAAAGAATGTATATTTACGCCATAATAATAAGATAAACATTTTAGACGGCTATATAAAATATTTTTTCATGAAAATAGAGGTATTTAATAACGCCCCCCATTTGCCTTTGGACCCGCTACCTTCCTCATGAAAAGCTCTAGGTTTATTAGGGGGCGGTACCGTCCCCGTTGGGAACCTGGTATGGAAGATTGGCTAATGTGCTAGGTGATGCGCCTTTGGGAACGTTTAAGTCCAGCAATCGACTGCTGAATATATATGATGATATACATATATGTATTGATGATCCAATCATAGTGATCGATGTTGACAAGTTACAAACGGACTCTGACGATCAAAATTAAGCACAGGTAAGGGACGTTGATCTAGCTACCCACCTTGGCGGCCATGTGCTTATCCTCCCTGCTTTAAGAGCTAGTGGCCTAGATTTTATAGATGTTGAGTGTGGGTATGATTTATTTTCATTATACTTCATTTATATATTATCGAGCTAATCTTACATTAAGTTATTTGTCAAAATCAAAAGCATCACGCACAAACTTTTCTCAATATTGATATCAATAGAAATAATAAATATTGATATAAAATGTAATATTTGAGAAACATTTTTATTTGTCTACAAGTCCGGAAACATTATAAATTTGTACATAAAATTGCAATTTACAATTTCAGCGTCTCGGAAAATTGATCATGACACTTCCGTTTCATGTTTATGCTAACGCGTTAAATCTTTGATGACACGATTGAAAATATACCTTAGTGTATATCTTGATTCAGACTTTAATATCTTCCAATATAAAGAGAAATTGTAGTATTATAAGATTTTCTCCTCTTTCTTATTAGCATTCTCAAACAATTGGTAGTCTTTAAAAGAAATTCACAACTTAAGTTTTTTTTTATGATGGCTTTTTATGGCTTCGATAGAAAACAACATATTGTACGTACATATGCAAACACAATTTGCAAATTGATCATTTAGAGTGACTATAGCATGAACGTTTTCATCAAATGCTCACATCATCAAGTCAAATGTAAGCGGGGCAATATAAAAAGAAGAGTCTTTTATTACGGGAATTTATGCTTGGAACGAATATAACCTATCACTTTACTTTTTTCAATATCCAACATATTTGAACTCTTTTTAGAGCAACTCTAGGACGCTGCGGTCGGCGTCAGCTTTGGCTCCCTTCCAGTTTGCAACCGCTTTGTTTTTTTTCTTTCAGTATATTGCTTTCATACAAACCGATTCTATTAACTGTTTTTTGAATGCAGAAATTGTAAATATATTATCACTGATTAAGGAAACAGCAAATATACCTACATCAGATCAAATCTGCTTAAAACATATTAGATTATTTATATTTAAGTAACTTATATGTCACAACTATAACATTTTGTAACGTTTGAAATTACTTTATTTATATGAGCCGAAAAAAGTCATTGTATGAATGACATGAAGCCAAACAATGTGTACATTTTTAAATTGCTTTTAAATCTGCATCACAATGGCTTCCGCTCGGATTACGAGGTATTGCAAAGTTTAAAAGGCTTTTATAATTGAAAATTCGAGTTTGCGTGAATTCAAAAATTTGAATTATTTACTAAATACATAATTTTGGTACAACGTATATAAATGGAAAAAACACTAACATTATCTAACTAACCATCACAATTTGCAACTCATAACTCTCCTCAAGTCATATAACTTTAAAAAGTGACTTAAAGTCACTCGAACCCTTAATTTTCTTCGAATCCACCCCGTTTCATTTCGTGTGTTGTAAGAGGCGACTATGGTAGCAAATACTAGTAAATTGCGCAATATTGTTTGCATTAGTATATAAACCTAAAATTGCAATCCCCAATTTGCCGCAGCAACTTGCTAGCGGTTGTCATGGCGGTTGATAGTTAGATTAACAAATTAATCTAACTATCAACCGCCATGACAACCACGAGTAGAAAAAGTGTGTCATGTTTGATATAACAGTCTTTGAATCAATGTAGAATAAAAAATCCATTTTTGCATAATTATAATCACAAAATTAAAGTTTAAATGTCGTCAATTAATTTTTATGAATGTTTATGTAAAGGACAATGAAATGAAATATATTTTCGTCTTTTTATTATCTGCAAACTTGTACAATACGACACGACTTGTGCGACCCGAAAATCTTCGCGGGGCAAACTTATTAAAAGTTCAAAGCTGACGCTTACTTAAGCGAAGACGCAAATGAACAGGGCTTTATGTTGTTTTCTTTGGCATAATTTTCACTGTACTCTTAAAAATTATAAATATTATATGAGCGACTTTGATTTAGAATCACGCCCGTATCACACTGAATACGTTAAGAAAAAATATTTTTACACAATTTTTTTTGAACTGAAAAATATTTTTTGATGAAATACATTTCATTTTATTTCAACTAGTTTTTACAGTATGGGAAATTTTAAATGTGAAGGTGAGAGACATAAGGTATGCATTGGAACCTTCAAAAAACAAACCTACACGTTTCTTAAAAGCCGACAACGCTTCTGCGTTATCTATGATCCTGCTTATGTCTGTAGGTGGCGTTGATTGCTTTCCATCGGGTGATACGCCTGCTGTCTGTTTGTTTGCCTATCCCGTAAAAAAACGTAAATTGTTAGGTTGGTAATCTAGAATCAGTTTGACTTGCCCAACTTATTAACCTAAAAATTTTAATTTTTTCTATTCTCATATCCTAGTATATTTCAATTAGTCGCTCTCCGAAGTAATGAGAATCACGCTTGTCCAAGGTAAATTTGTATGACATCCAGACTCGGAGTAAATCTGTAGGCCATGCATATATTTATTCCGATGCAGGAATCGAACCCGCGACAATGACTCCAAATGTGGTTACTTCGCCATCGTTTTTTACAAATTAATTAGATCATCGTTTTTTACAAATCATAAACTATAAGTTTTTTTGGTTTTACTATTTTAGTTTCATCATATATTAATTACACAAATTACATTGTCCGTGCTTTTGAAAACTTAACGAACTAACTAGTTAAACAGAAGAACTTTAGGCTTTAAGTGGGTACGGTATTCTACGAAATTAATTATTATAAGCAAGCTACGCTCAATTTCTGTGCCATTAAAATAACGCCTGTAGTGTATACGTAATGAATTTAATTCACAAACTGATTTATGACCTGGCTTAAGATTTAGAATTATTACGCGACACCCTGCTTCTTGTGGGTAATGAAATAAAGCGTAATTATAAGTTCTAATATTTAGATTTCAAATAGCAAGTAGAATTTTACATACAAAGTCATATATCATCAAACACAGCCAATAACTAGAAAATATACACTCAGGAATTTTTTAAATAAAAAAACAACAATAAAAAAACAGTACGTGAAATCAATTCGGTTACCATGAGACCTTCATTAGTCCCCAGTAAATTGGTCAGATTTGTGAAAATGACGATGGCAGGGTTGAAATCGGTCGTGGCGGTACAAAATAATCTAAGCCAACCTTTTGACATTAACACAGGAGTTCGACAAGGGGATGCTTTCTCGGCTGTAGTATTCAATTTTACAATTGAGTCTTTTGTAAGCAAGCGTCACTTTTAGACTTCAACAGCACTCAACTTGCTGCGTATGCCGACGACATTGTGATCACAAGTAGGTCGCAATATGGAATCACGCGCCATTTACGAACGCTGGTAGAGCATGCTGCTAGGTTCGGCCTACTAATTAACATGGCAAAGGCAAAATATCTGCTCAACTCTAGACGCCCGCAATTTGTGGAGTCTTAGAGTTGACGAAGATAAATTTGAGGCCATTGAAGAGTTCAAGTACCTTGGTCATCGTCCAAAACAGAATCGAAGAAAAGAAGGGCCTCAGAATATTAGCAGGCAACATATGTTTCTTTTCTTGCACGAAATTGCTGGCCTCAAAGCAGATATCCAGAGCTGCGAAACTAGTAATTTATAAAGCGATAGAAAGACCTGTAACATACGGATGCGAAACTTGGGCACTCATTCAAAAAGGGAGAACCAGCTTGCGGTTTTCGAGTGGAAAATACTGGGAAAAATCGTCGGACTGGTAAGGAAAAGTGATGTAGTATACCGCATCCGTATGAGTCAATGAAACTATTGTTCGATTTTGCAAGGCGCAAAGGCTGCGATGGGTAGGACACGTCGAGAGAATGGCTGATTTTAGACCATTTGAAATCATTACAAACTGGACATCCCAGAAGAAAAGACCATGTGGTAGACCCAAGAAGCGTTGGAGAACTGCGTCCAGCAAGGCCTGGCTATCCTAAAGAAAAAAACGGATTAGAAGCGCGTTACCCTAAACAAAGATGGCTGGAGACAAATTGTGGAAAAGGTCAAGACCCACACCGGGTTGTAGCGCCAAAAGAAGAAGAGACCTTTGTTACCAAAATGCTCCTTTCGGCGCACTGTACACATCGATGATGTAGCATCTTATCATCACATATCTGGAGTGTGTTCGAAACTACTAATCTTTCTTTGTACTACTGAATGAAACTACTAATAAACTAATCGTTATCAATGTTCTCTACGAAACTAAAGTGTCTAGCCTTGGCTAATCCATCATCAAAAACAACCAAGACATTTTTTAAGCTAATCAATAAAAGTATAAAGTTTTTCGTTTGTTATTACATAAAAACATTTTTAGAAGCTAACATCTAGTAATATTTCTATTAATTTTTTTCAAAAGCGTGAGAAATAGTATGGCAATCGAGTAGGCGTGTCACCTGATGGAAAGCAATCAATGCCGCCCACAAAACGTTGCCGGCCTTTGAGAAATGTGTAGGCTTCTTTTTTAAACGTAGCAGTTATACGTGAACAAAGGGGACTTATCTGAAATTAATTTCGTTGGAAGTCTTTAAAATCTCAATGCCACAAAATTTACAATGAGATTAAAAAGTTAGATTGGAACGTATGGAAAATGTGGAAGCTTGATTGTTAATTTAATATATAATTTTATTCATGTGTTCGTGCCCGATTCTAACAAATTAATATGGATTAAAATAGAACTTCTGTTTAAAATGTTTATAATACAATCAATTAACTAGTGACGGCCTAAGACTTTAGATTATATATTTTTATACATATGTATAAACATGAAATAGAATATATATTATGATATATAACATATTATATTAAAAAAGAAGGTTAGCAGTGTTCAGATATTACTAAAATCTTTTTAATTCATTCCAACCCAGCTTATAGAATATGATTTCAAAGAGTATATGCTTTAATAGTAATGGTATAATCGAACCCGCAACCTTGTATTGTAAGCACATCCCTTACGAATTGAGCTATTTCTGCATTTACTTTAATGAAATATGCAATTTTCATTAAAGTAAATGCAGAACTCGTATACTCGATGTGTGTTGTGTTGCAATTGTTGCAACTCATCATAATGAGAAAAGTCGCGGGAAAAAGACAAGTTGGTCGGAGAAGGAAGTCTTGTCTACGTTATATCAGAAAGTGGACGGGCATAGCGAGTGCCTCGCGAAAGAGTAGAACAGTTGTGCTGAATTGGCTACCAACCTTCACTGGTTGGAGAGGTACTCTTAGAAGAAAGAAGATACTCAATGTAAATAAGGATCAGTGACGGATTTACCAGCAGGTTCAGTAGGCTGGAGACTAGGGCGGCAATTTTTTTTTTCTTAAAGAAATTAATAAGGTATGTATTATAAAACATTTTTTGACAAAAAATTATCGTTATTATACTATGATTGTAAACTATACAGGCTATCGAATTTTTGAGGTGGGTAGGGACGATAAAATTTGAATAGCCTATTTACGGTAAACGTGTAAATCCGCCACTGGTAAGGATACTTTCTATTAGTCTGTAAACTCATCATCATCATCATCATCAAAACAATAGGCCACTGCTCCCTTCCAATGGCACCTGTCAGAAATGAGAGTTGTTGCCCATCTACTAATATTTGCTCGCATAGTCGTCTAGTACTATACTTATGGGGAGAAATGATGTAGAGATAACGGTCATATTAACAGTGTGTCAATATTTAAAGGAAATTAAAATATCAACTCATATTAAATTCAAAGCTTGTTCAACTTCTAAATTCTACTCTAGTCAACCATTTGAATAGATTCGAGTTAATAAAATAGTGGATATTATTCGAATCACCAACATCGAGCGTCGAACACGTACGCGACAGTATCGGGTGTAGCCGGTTAATTATAGACACTTCTCTGATTCGGTTTAGAAATGCCGAGCGATTTTACTAATCGAATTATTCAATCATATAAATTTAGATTCATATATATCATTAGATTCATATATATCATTAGATTTAGTAGCTATTTTATTTGATTAATGCAAAATTTGATGACCTATTTAGCGCAATAGTTAAGATACCACTTTCAAAGTCAATTGACGTGAGTTCGTTTCCTACATCGGCCTAAATACATATATTACTCCACTTCGTCGAGCCAATTCGCCTTGAATAAGTGTAGTGAGTTGATGTCCCTTCCCTCAGAAATTAAAAGGCCCGTGCCCAACACTGGGATATAGATATAAAGGCACAAAAAAAGAAAAAGATTACTATACAGAGGTATGGCCACTAGACTCAGAGATATTTAATTTCTGAATCGGTTCTGGGTTCAAATTCCAGTTGAAACTTTTCTTTCTCTTCAGATTGTAAATGTGCACCTGTAGGTAAGTAATCAAGCCCCCCCTAGACAACTGCAATACTATAGATACTGCAGAAGCATTGCCAGCTTTTGAGAAATAAGTAGGCTTGATTTTTGAAGGTTTATACACACGTTCATTCCGATGCGGGAATTGAACCCATATAGACATGCAAATGCTTTGCCTGTCTTAATATAAATAATGGGAGGAAATGAGGGAAGGAATGCAAAGGGAGGAACTATTAAATATACACTAGTAAAAAAATATATAAATCAATATTAAGAAGTTTCTATTCTATTTTATTATTATAGAATATAATAATTTAAACCGTTTAAGAAATAAATTGGTATTTGTTTAAGAAGACTGTGGTTTTTCTTAAGAAGAAGTAATGTTTTAATATTACTATAATTCTTGTTAACCATTCCAACTATAGATTTATTGGAATCGTAATCTTAATATGATTTACATTATTCAATATTTTGATTGAATTTCCGATTTATGAAAATAAAAAACGACAAACAAACACCGTGCAAAGTTGCGTAAAAATTGCTGAAGCTAGCCTTAGATTTTATCATTTACTGAAATAATCCCCATTTGAATTAAACAATCGTATTGATAATTTAAATATTTTCTTTAGACCAGGGGTTCCCAATTGGAGGCCCGCAATCCACAAGGAGTGTACGAGAATATTTATTAAACGTTAATAATTCTGAAATGTATTTATCCTTATATGGTAAGCATATAGAGATTATACTTTACTTGACTAGAGCAAATACTTAAAAAATATAAAATGATGGCATTCCGTATTTAATCACACGCATGACCCAAGGGCGCAGTGTTTGCTTTTAAATATAATGACTATCTTTGCTTACGGCAGAAATATAAGTCTTAAGAATAAACATTTGTATGGGCTATAGTAGTAGAAGTATTGTATTTATTTCCTGGCCATGATTTTGTCTACTTAATTTATATGATACAAATTAAGAAGACGGTTACGGCACATACATTATAATTTTAGGCTATAAGTATAAAAATATTATGTAATAGTAATTATTTTGTTAATAAATTTAGATTTTCAATATCAAGCCATTTTGTGATAAAATTAGTAGATGCTCTACAGCATATATTTAGTAAAAAAGTGATAATTAGATATTAAAAAATTATCATTATAGTAACTTCTGGTTTCTACAGGAAACAGGAATATTTATTTCTTTAGTACATAAGGCACTACTTGTTTTAGTACATAAGGCGAACTTAATGCCGGGATGCATTCTCTATCCAATATCTGAGTGAGCACTAGTCAAATACGTTTGGAACCACTGTTTAAGATTAAGATTCCAGCCACTTTGTAGGTCACACTGTCGTTAAATGCGTGGGGAGGCGTGGGAGAGATCTCACGGATATCGCAAATGACAATGTAAACATCTTTACAGCCATTGTGCTCGTACGTACCTCGTGTTCCTTGTACTGTGTGTACTATTCGGAAGCGAATCCATGTAGTAATATTTTGATTAATGTTCCTTGCGATAATAACAATGTAACTGTGTGAATTTTTATTGTTAGCGGCGTCTAATTGTTATGTAATCTTATTTAATTTATCGAGATATAACTTATTGTTTGCGACTTCCTCTTTCATAGTTTTAAATTTACACGGACAAACCCTAAAAATTAAACCACGGTAAAAATAGCTTAATGCACTTCTCTGCAAAGATATCGACCTTACATTATTAATGGAGTCAGGCGTTACTTTGCGGAAATCCATCACTATATGAACAGTCAAAAGTTTTACTTAGCTAAGATCCGCGACAAGCAAAACAATAACAGAAAATTAATAATGTGTGTTTTTCCGGACACTTTTCGGTTGTCTTCCGTAGATTCTACTATACCTGAAGATGCCTCGTGTTGGGGCGAAACACGTGTCGTTTACAAGATGGAAAAGTGATAATGTGTGTTTGGTGTTGTGTATAGTGGTTGGTGGGTGGTGAATTGATGGCCGATTTTCGGTAAGTTTTTGGTTTAAGTTTCAAATAAATCCACTTAACCCAACGGAAAAACACACATTATTAATTTTCTGTTATTGTTTTGCTTGTCGCGGATCTTAGCTAAGTAAAACTTTTGACTGTCCATATATCGACCTTACTGTTTAAAATGTATTTTTTATACAAATACTAAAAAACAGGATTATCAGCGCTGAATTTCATAACTCAGAATACGTCTTTATTATTACCATTAACAATATATAGTAATCCACTACTTAACATCGCAATGCTAGTCAAGCTTGTCAAATTTCATCAAATCTAATTTAATTTTTCATGTTCATCCGATTGAACTCAACAAGGTTGGATCAATTCTCAGTGACCTTCAAAATATTCATTTAAAACATAAAAGGATTACTAATGTAAAATTTCTGTCGCAGTTCACTGAATTGAATTATTTGGATAGCAGTAGGTATTTCTCTTCAATTCAGTAATTGCTCACTGCGGTCTGATCAAAGAAACGTTTCATCTTTGGATTCACTTTAAAATTAAGTCGCAACCTCCTTACCAAATGTCTATTTAAGTTCACGTAACTATAAACAGATTGTATTAGTTAGTATGACAGTGTTTTCTTTTTGCTTTGTTCTTGAATCACTTTGTTGACTCTGAAGCTTGTATAACTTCGTCGGTGGGCTTGCAAGGAGAGACCTCAATTGCGGACTGGAGACAACAGCAACGATGATGTATCGGCAATGAAAGCTGTTCCTCAATCACATAGTCCTGGGACTCCAATAAAACAATGATAAAAGTAACATGATAACATCTAGGAGCTAATAGTAATCCAAGGGCCTATTTTAAATATGTAATATACGTATGAATTATTTCTAAATTACATATATGTCCAATTATGTGTATTTAAGAGGAAAGTAGCAAACAAATATAAACAAACATTGCGTTCTTTTGTCGTTTATATTTCATCATCATCATGAGCCTGTGGCAGTACACTGGACATAGGCCTTCTGTACGAAGCGCCACCTAGCCCGATCTTCGGCTTCACGCATCCAGAACCCGCTAGCCTCTGCTCAGATCGTCGCAAAATCTAGCCAGGGGGTATCCCACAATACGTTTTTATTTAATCAAAGAATAACTGTGGTATATTTTAAATTTTAATAATATTATTATTGCTTAATTTCGTCACTATATTTTGGTTAATGTTTATCTGCATGTTAAAATAATTTTTCACTGCACACTTCACTAAATAATATAATACTTATAAATCTTAAAAGTACAATTTGTTGAAAGAATTTAATAGACCGATAATTAGCACCAAATGAGCAGTCAATCGCTTTGCTTCTCCATTTTATCCGATGAGTGTGAAAGTCTGATGTATATTTATTACTCTGCTAAGTTGGAGCGAACAAGAATTTTAGTGAACTTAACATTTCTTTTTAAAAATACACCTTTCACAATCTTTAACATTTTCTGGCTTAAATTCATCATATAAAATACTTAGATGCATGTTCTGCAAACTGAAATATGAACTGAAAATAACCACCTGAAGATTTTTGAAGATTATGTTTCATCACCATCAACCTATGGCAGTCCAATGCTGGATATAGACCTCCCCTAAGCCGCGCCACCTAATCCAATGTTCGGCTACACGAATCCAGCTTCTGCCAGTAACTTGACATTAATGCGTCTTACATTACGTTTCCCAAGATGACCTTTAGTAAACAATAAAGTCGTTATTTCTCGCACAGAGGTCGATCAACAACTCTGAATGCCATATATCTTTCAAACCACCCCACTTTTATAGTACTATCTCCTAAGTTAGTTGAGTAATAAACGATTCAGAGACGCTATAAAAGAGCAGACGAACCGTCTCACCGTCAGGGAAATAAAGGACATCGATAGAACGTTCATAATTTCGTTATTTAATTGGTTTGCTATGTTTTTTTCCATTTCGAACTCTAATAGTATTTCAATGAAAATGTAATGAAGAAAATAAAAATAAGCGATGTGATTCGTATAAAGTCCAAGTTTACCTTAATTTCAACTTAAAGTTTAGTACGCTTAAAATTGCTAGTCATGTGACATGACACAGCGGCATTATTGCCACAAAAGAAGAGAGATTTTCATGACAGTTATGGACAAATACTCCCAGCTTCGGAGAGGTCACCTCTAACAGTGCCAACAAATGTCCTTTACTTATCTTTTATTTAGTTTCCCTCCAATCATCCGTCACCGATCTCAAAGACATGTAATCTGTATTGCACGTGCTGTTGTAGATATACATGAATTGCGGTGATTATCTATAAACTCATTTGTTTCCATCATTAATAAGAAAAGTTTTCTATTCGGTAGAAGGGAATAGTAGCCATTATAATAATAAATTAAAAAAATTTACCGGTGAAGATCTGAAACAACTTCCAAATAGCTATGTGCTATGATACCTACTGTCCATTATATGCATAATGTAAAAAGAATCACGAAATCACAGGAGAAAGTCAACTATATTAAACAATAGTAGTTATATCAGTGACATCTTTTCTATGATGTCGTTTTCACGGGAATTAAAAAGCTGTTACTCTTATTATTTTGGATGACTTGTAAAATGGACGTCATTGCATAGAAAGCACTAAGATTAAATGGTATCAATCAACCCTCGTGACGGTCCTTCATTAGTTCAAAAGTAATAAAACTGTGTTAAGGCGCGGTCTATCGTCTAATTTTTTAATTCACGTTATATAAAATAGTTATGCAGGCCTTGCTTTGTCATATAACCGTTCAATTTTGAAATCGCTTTAGGACAAAGTTCACTCTTATACTAACGTACTTCTTATACACTCTCTTAACCTAATAGATGAACTGCAGACTTCATTAACTTAGGTCACTGGGCCAAGGAAAATTGAACGACTCAACTATGTTCAACAAAAGATTCACTGACTACAACGTACTTATATAGAATGTACATACCATAGATGCTAGTAATATTCATTACTACGATATACTCTCCTATTTATAATGATTATAATTATAACAGCTATCGATAACAGATCAAGAGCTGCTTGTACTAATAAACTCGATCTCTACAATTATATGTTATAATGAGTTATATTATTCGTTATCAGTTATAATGAAGACTAATATGGACGACGATTAAAACAAGAAAATATATTTATTTCGTGTAAATGTCGTGCCTTTCGATTTCGATTTTTAAAAAATAAAAGTGCGAAATCATTAGTCACTAAATGTCTTTTTTTTAATTACTTTGATTTATTTATCATGGCGTACATAAACCTAAGTTTTTCGTTATACCGTCTTTCTATCACAACATGATCTTGGGCGTTTATTTTGTTTTATAAATTATGTTATTTATGTTGTGGTACTCAGGTGGTATTGTTATATAGTTCGATAAAATAAATACATCACACATTATAACTCTAAAAATCCATAGCAAATATCGCCAATAGAATAGAAATAAGCCATTTTAACAAGTGATTAAAGTGTACATTACAAAAAACTTATTATTATTGTACTAAATACTAGCAATTAACAAATAATTTTAAATTCCGTTCGCTTGCGTAGTAAAATATAATAAACTGTAATTTTTTTCTTTTCTGCCAGTACATATTTTTATTTTGTTGTTGATTATGTCAATTTTGTTTGCGTGTAAACAATGTTAGAACTCGGTTGACAGCAGTCCCTCTTATTCCTTCAGTGCTAGAGTTTATTGTGTGCTTTGGCCTCTTATCCTCCATTTCGCTCGGTCTCCGGTGTCCCCTCAAGATGTTACCTTTCTCATTCTTATCTGATTATTAAACATTTGAAAGAAAATTTGTTTTGCTTGTTGATATGTTTCAAATTACTAAAATGATCTAACTCTCTAATATTGAATAGCACTAAATTAAGTATAATTACTACTTGTAATATTTCACACTAATTAATCTAGCCTAAGTATATGTCATGATAGCATGTTATAATACTAGATATATGATAATAGACATTAGCCTGCGTAGTTAACACTTCTGGTATTTCACAGAAAATGTTGCCGTAACCAAATCCGGCTAGGCTAGACTGCAAATTAATCGATATTGCATTATTACATTCTCATCGGAGTTTACAAATTACTATCAGTTGTTCAAAACAAAGTAAATTCAATAAATTATCGATTAAATTGCAATTAACGTGTACTCTAATATTATGAATGGAGTCGTTACTTTGCGGAAATCCATCACTATATGGACAGTCAAAAGTTATACTTAGCTAAGATCCGCGACAAGCAAAACAATAACAGAAAATCAATAATGTGTGTTTTTCTGTTGGGTTAAGTGGATTTATTTGGAACTTAAACCAAAAACTTACCGAAACTCGGACATCAATTCTCCACCCACCAACCACTATACATAACACCAAACACACGACACGACACGTGTTTCGCCCCAACACGAGGCATCTTCAGGTATAGTAGACTCTACGGAAGACAACCGAAAAGTGACTGACTTGAGTGAAACTAAGAGTGGTGTTGCAATCCATGGGTGGCAGATCATCATACCTATCATGAGGTTACCTACTTGCTTCTAAACGTACCTTTCCAAAAAAGGACTAATATTACAATATCCTTGTTTTAACTAAACTATATTTCAAATTTAAGAGACCGTTAATGTATCTGAGATGCCTTCGGCATTGAGGCTGTCTATGGGTGGCAATGATCACTTACTTACAGGTGACCATCAAGCTCGTTTGCCTGTTCTGTTATGAGAATAAAGCTAATAACAGAAAATAGAACATGCTTAATATTTTTTTTAGCTAGTTAAAGCTAAGTTTTAATTTAAGAGCGAGATTTTCACTACAAAATGAAAATAAAGCAGCAATCTTTTTAACCATGAAAACTTTATTTTTTTTCTCAAATGCAGCTATATTATTATTATCAGTCCTCGGCAGACCACTGCTGGACGGCTACGGCTGGACGTAGGCTACCGCCAATGTGCGCCACCTACCACGATCATCCGCTACACATCCGTCAGTATCCAGTTTCTGCCAGCCTCTGCACAGTTCGCATCTAAAAATAAAAAAAATGCAGCATTTGTTCCGCGATCTACAATCGGATATATTTCCTACTTACCTTGTATTATGAGGCAGGAGCGAATGGCGTTTGACAGGAACAAACATTCCTTTATAGTTATGCTCCACTTAAGTCAACGACGACATAGACAAACTACCCTCGCATCTTTTTCTGCCTACGTTTACATTACGATATTATTTAACACGTTCAAGCCGACGCTGATTTTTGTGTTTCTCGCTGTGTGCGGCGCAGTCATTCATGCTTTATTTCATCCGGCGGTGTTGATTTATCCGTTGTCAATTCATTAGATGAATGAATGTTCTCGTATATCCTCATGGTACACGCCGCCCTATGGAAGCACCAATAGCTGTCTAAATCGAGATCTCGATTTCACCCTTGGAACGCTACTAGCACTTCTCCTCTGTAATAATGCATCTTTCATCGTTTCCGAATTTCTGATAGATTTTCTACTCATTAGGCCTTTCGACTAAATTGTAAAACACCTAGGGCCAACGATGCAATTCGAAACGAAAAAAATTGCATTAATTTTACATATAACTACTCTTAAAAATTTACTTTATTTAAATACAACATGTACCGCGGGCAATAAAATATGCCGCGAAAATTAAAATTTGAACACTTTTACAGACCTTGGGCCATTTTCTTAATTTCTGTTGATCTACTCTCTTTACAACCACGAGCTATATGAGCTGTACAATGAGCCGAACGTCATCAAAACCATTACGATTGGACGCCTTCGTTGGGCTGCTTGGGCTGGGCACGTGGTACGGATGGACGAGGCTACAGTACCCAAACGCCTACTCGACGGCAAACCAGATGGTCGTAGAAGCCGCGGAAGGCCTAAGCTCAGATGGCTAGATGGAATCAGTGTGAGGGGCTGGAGGGAAAAGCTTAACGAAGATCCAACTGGAAAAAATTACTGGACCAAGCTAAGGCCCACCCGCGGCTGTAATGCCTTGATGATGATGATGCTGATCTGCTGGCTGTTGGTTGAAAATAGTAAATTACGAATAATTAATTAAATATTACGATATATATTTTTTTGATTTTTGAGAATTTTTATGGCAGCCTTCCCTGTTTGTCGGTATTGTTGCATAATACAAAGAGCGGACGACGCGTGGCATCACAACTGTCAAAGCAAGCCAGCCGTCCATCGTCTGTTATAAATAGGCCTGCGAAGTAGACGTGACCTACTTCGCGCGGGTCAACGAACCCGCACAAGGACCGATTTAGGGAAAACGCTGTTTATGAGTCCGAAAGGGACAGGCGATGAAAGAGATTAATGTTTAGACTTCCGGACAGTTTTCATTTACGTTGTCAATCTATATCTACATATATTATGCAATCTTGAAAGACACTAAAAAAAATATTATAGAATACTTATTTCTAACCTTATAACTAGACCGGACTAGATACAGACTATCTAGTCCACTCTTGGGCCTGGATATATTTATAGGTAGGAAGAATTGCATCGGGTTAACGACTGTAAAACAAAGCACCTGTTTGGCTGACGTAAGCATCGGTGAGACAACTGTGAGAATTTACCTTTGCCTTGATTTTAACTATTGGTTTTACCGCCGTTAATTGTTCGTCGCCAGTTTTTGTTTTATTCAGGAGGACACAGAGCAGGCGAAATTGACAGTTGAAACACGAAAATGGACATCTTACATCCCAAAGAAAAAAGACAATGTAACATAGAAATAAAAATATTGGGTGCAAGACTGAAAGAACTGACGGGGACTAGGTAGCTGCTACCCTCTGCCCAACGTGCGGCCTGAGGATGACAATAATCCCCAATCCGCATACCAAGCGTGGTTATAACGCTAACACGCTGATTTATTTCAAAGAAAATAAATCAGCTTTTAAAATTATTTCGAAGTTACGTTTGAGTTAGTACTATACTTCTTTATCGGTGTAACAGCAGACTGTTACCCCGTGGGATTTTGACGGCGAAATAGTCAACAACTGTAGTATTTCCATAAAATGTTGCTTTCGAACGAGTTGATCGCACCATTTCTGCTTCTGGAGTCATCTATTTTATAGTTTCCAACGTTTAAAGACCCATGACAATTTGTATAGATCCCAAAGATTCAAAATGCATTGAATAAACTTTATAAAATTTAGATAAATTGCTGGTTGTAGAAGAAACATCGGATATGAGAAGGTTACATTTAATTTGAAACTATATAACGCCTAATACGGATAAATTGTCATTATTTAGTTCTCTATATGCAGGTATTGTTTTGTTTGTCGGTACAGCAGATGATGACAACCGAGGTCAAACTATTGATGTCTTCCGTATTGAAAACGTGCCAAGCGCCAAAAAATAAAATCGAAGAAAGAACTTTTCTTCAAACTAAAGATAAAGGATAACTTCAACAAAACTGAATAATAACATTGAAAAATATCTAATCTCTATCTCTGATTTATATCTAATTATAATATAACAACCTTTTAAATAAAATTATTGTAATGTGCCAAAAATTAATTCATTATAAAGTATCGTTTTAATGAGCAGACTTATTATTCTTAAACAACAATTATTATATTTATTTATTTAACACTTGATGATGTTTATTATGTTATATAAACAAATTTATAGAAATAAAATTGTTAAAAACATCAATTATAAAAATAAATCTGTCAGATATTCAAGGTTTGGATATAATTCTTCTGCCTCGGGCAATCCGATTATTTTCCCAAATAACATATAAGTGAGTCATTCAGTCAGTGCTAATGCAGCTTTATTTAATATTGAATAAAAAAACAAATAAAAATAGGCTAAATATTGACAAATAAATTAAATTTAAATTATGTAAATGCAAAAAAAATCTTAAATCTTTTTTGAAAAACATAAGAAATCTAATAAGATACACATCTTAAGCGTGTTACAGGACGTGGTGTTTAAATCGTGTTCCAGCTTTAAATATCGATTCATAATAAATCATATGATTTATTCTGAATCGATATTTAATTTATGTATGTTAAATAAATCATTCACATACAAAAATTAGGCCCAACAAACCGTGAAATCCAATTTGAAACTTAAATATCGCATTTGAACGACAGCAGAGAGAAAGTTGCGTGAAGTTTGGGAAACATGTAAATTGTTTAAATACATGTGCCCGTTATATTACCAGCCGGTATTTATTATACATTTCCAAAACACTACAATAGAAAAAAAATGAAAAGAAAGTGGTGCATTCTAATATTGTTATATTTCTAACATGTTATATCCAAAAGTAAGAATTGTTATTATTATTTTTATCGATGAGCTAAGCGACCGAGTCACCTAATGGCAAGTAACCCAACTGTACTGGAAATGTATAAGAATGCATCTCCAGTACAGTTGGATTAAGCCTGCCATAGAATAAGCATGTGAATAATGAAAAGGGAAGAAGGAAATTATGGGAGGGAAAAATGAAATTGAGGAAAAGGAAAGGACTTGGGCCCCTTATCCATGCGCTGTTTGTCCGAAACGCGGTTATAAAGAATATCCGAGGACATTCTTGGAGAGTGCCATACTTCCTCTGTTAGTAAATTGAGTTCGAGTTACTAATTGATGTAATCATGATTCGCTATGATGACCTTTTTGAAGGATTCGTTTAAGTGTTTCAAAACTGAAAGTAAAGTTAAGTTTTAAGTAAAAACAATCTGTCTAAATAAAGTTTCACTAATAACTAACATTTGCACTTATAAACACCTAAAAAAACAGGCAGATATTATACATGCCTTTAGTTTGTCTAATAACGGCGCTTTAAATAGAAGTTATTTATAATATGAGTATTATATGCGGTGTTAAAAAATGTGAATTCAAGGAAGGAAATTGTCACAAGCAGACAAAGTACTCCTATGTGATCTATTTATTATATTTATTTTATTTTATTTATGACATTTAACAAGTAAAGTTGGATGGAGCGTAATAGGTTCCACAAAGCAGGCCAATGCTGAGACACACCGAATCCGTTATTAATCTGACAGGATTTGAAGTTATGCCTTAATTTATCTATTTTCATAGTATTAGTGTTATTATGATTCCAAACAACTCCACATCATTCCAACTTGCATAGAATCGACAACTAACCGTTAAACAAACCTCGGTGCTTTTTGCTTTTATTTATCTGTTTTAATAAAATTACTCTTACACGTAGTAAGGTAAAATGTGTTATAAATATATAACAATATTCTACTAACTTCAAATAAATAGACAGTGTTTGTTTTCAAGTTTTAAAAACACCAAGAGTCTAAGCGAAGCGACACGGATGTTTACACACATTAAAAACGCCATAGTATATTATGGAGGATGTCGTAATGACACGTAAGCTAGTATATCATACACGTATGATAAAATAGTTTAGAATTCAGAGCACCTGAGTTTAAACTAGCCTAGTAAACAACATAAGGTTGAGTTTCGATAATTTCTTCAAATGAGATTAAATTATATTTGATATATTTTATACAACAATCAACCGGTACACTGTACTCTATACGCAATATCTATTAAATACTTTGTTGCTATTAAGAACATCGATCAGTAAATAGTACTGTAAAATTGACATTTATCATTTTATTCGCTAGGGGTATTTTTTAAATCACATGAGTAAGCTTTTACAAGTAATTAATAAAAAAACATAGTAGCAATGTTAGCAATTTCATTTTTTCCCTTTCTGTACTTATTCGAAAAATTTACCCATATTTTTTGAAATCGCAATATTGTCATCCTTATATTACTATAACTTATTTACATACGTCTCACTTTCAAATCTATAGAGAATGCTTTTAGTTTTCGATCAGAGTAGGTATGTTTATTTTCCTACATTTTAAAACGAAGATTCGAGTATTTTGTGTGATACTAACAATGAGAGTTCAAATTTCGAATCGATAAAGATGGCCGCCGGGATCGTTTACACGGACTAGTGACTTCGCGGCCTATATTTCATAATGGCGGAAGTCGTGACCCAAGTCAAACGACCACCCATTGGACGTGCGTGATTTGTCACGCAATACAAAATTGCAAACATTACTGTTGCGTTTGTATTTATTTTTTAATCACTGCAAAATATAATTGATTTGATTACACTCCCTTACAATTTTATGAACGGATTTTAATTTGTTTTGTAAATAAATATATTTTTCATACTTAAGATCGTAAATTTTAAGAGAAAACAAGTCACTCTTAATATTATGTATATGCCTTTAAAAATTACTTTGTAATGTCGATATCAACTGCAGTTTAAATTCTAAAGACAATTTAAATATTTATAACTATAAGTAAAAATTGTTCAAATTTATAATGCTGTGAAAAATCTTGATTGAAGGATGCTGCAACACGTTAATGATGTTTTCTTCATAATTGAGTTTCTATGATAATTATATATACGATATAAGTGTCGTTTAACTTACTTTTTTCGTACTACCTTTTGTCGACTTTGAGGACTTGTCATTGTAAAATATAACGCAGTCTTTCTATAATACGTGCCATATTTAAGATAACATTTTAACATAATCTACCATATAAGACATGAGTTTTATTGCTTCAGTAAAGCCACACTACATAGTGTTTACTTTTATTATATGCAGCATGAATAGACAGGCTCGTTTGGGGAAGTACACAGAAAACCGACTCCTGGTAGACGGGAAGACGAGCTAGTGTCTTATAACTCGACAATAACATGCGTCTATTTTAGATGAACGACTTCAGAGTAGTAGCTGCAATATGTACTCCGTTTCTTTCGGTGAATTAGAGGCCCTATTATCCCTGTTCCCTGCTCCCTGCCCTTCTTTCATTCCAATATTTCCTGCGCCCTTTTCAAAGTTCTTACAATTCAGCGGTAATCCCCGTGGTGTTACAGTGTTAATGAGCGATTGTTCCATAAAAATTTAAGTGAGAGATTAACAATAAATATATAGATAACAAATATCACCATATAAAATAATTATCTGAACGTCATATGGGCAGCGATGTTGTTATACTGTATTGTAATTACTTCTTTAGATAATATCGCTTTTTACGAGAAAGTCATATTCTGTTTCATTTCATAAATGTTAAGTAAAGTTCTTTATATTCAATCTTTTACAACGTCATAACGATGAGAGTAGGTACTGAGATATTACCTTATCTGAATAAGTTATACCATAATCGAAAAAATTGTGTTTTTATGTAAAGTGAATTTATTATGTCATATTTATTTATGACGACAATATATAGAGCTTTAAACACATTAAAAATGATTATTATTTGCCAAATAAATAATGACTTGTTATTAACGTAGTATCTTATTTTTATTATATACAGACACAGGTCTCTCTTGTTTCTTATCGAAGGAATCGATATGAAAGTTACAATAATAAGTAATCATTTTAAGTAAGGAGATAAAGTAATTAAAATTAATAAAAATAAAATCTAATTTATGTTTGTTAATTTCCTTCTTTAATATAAATATAAACAATGTATTTAAACAATTAGATTGCATTTATGTAAGAACGAAGCTTTCTTACTTAAGTGACCATTTTTAAAAGTCGTGTCCTTTTTTATTGTATAATATGGAATTTCCTTAATACAATTTTAATATTATTTATGCTGTTCACGGTATAAGTACCATTGTGTTGTCTAGTCATACATTCGATATACATAAACCCACTCGCTATAAATGGAATGAAGCGTTCCATAACATACTTTTTACGGTATATCATAAAATTTGACGCCGACGTCTTATAAAAATATATGTAGATATCAGAAATAAATCCTTTATTCACAGTTACAACATTCTTTAAATCGACAGCGCTAACACCTAAATGATTTAATTTCATAAATTAAACCTGTAACCACATTTTTTAAATGTGGTTACAGGTTTAATAAATGGTATGAAATATTGTTAGAATTTTATTAAAATTATGCATAATTTTTACATGCTCATTAGCATACAATGTCGGGCCTTGGTACCTGAGGAACAGCAGTTTTAAAATTTGTTTTTTCCTACTACTACTATTGCCTTCTGTATCTTTTCTTTCAGAAAAAAAACTTACTGAAATTCATATACCTAGTGATATAAAAAGTATATTACAGAACATAGCACGCGAGAGGCGAGCACCTAGTTGTTACTTTATATTATAAAGAATTTGATTGTATAGAGAACTTTGATCATTTTTGAAAAGAAAATTCAAAAATGACCAATTTCTCGTCTTAAGAGTACTTGATTTCTTTAGAACATTGAAATGAAGTTATTGTTTCTTGGTTATAGGTTCCTCGCGAGAGTTTCAAGCACATAGTTAAGGCATGCGAATGTCCTTTGTACTGGAAGATGCCACTGTTCCTGGCAACACAGCAAAGCTTAAACGCACCCGTAGACGGACATAAGTTCATCGACTTCTGGAGAGAGTAAGTTTTTAATAATTATATCGGAAACAGATCTAAAACATCTAGTCCATTCATACATACTCGTATATGTATTTGTTCGAACGTGGGAATGAAACCTATGACTCTAAATTCCAAAAGTTGACCGTTAAGGGTGGTCGACTTCGGATTCAAAGAGTTTGTATTTAAATTTAAATTAAAATACAAAATTATCTAGATAAGGTTACAAAGTATAATTGCCTCACTGCTTGACAAATACTAGAAGGGACGCAATCACGAGACTAGTTTTATAAGGAATTTACCATACCATATTTTTCCATTCTAATTTAACAGATCCCAAATATCCCCAAAATTATTGAAGTAGACATACTAAGTATCAATATATTCATATGCCTCTTTTGTAAATTTTTCAGAATGTCGTCACAGTGTCACGATGTGGCATCTCGATTTGTTTACATACTCACAAGGGGGAAGAGCAACACTCTAGCTCCAGAAGACTTTGTCCCTCTAGTGCAAGATGTTGTAGACACCCACCCCGGCCTCTCGTTCTTAAAAGAAGCCACGGAGTTCCATTCGAGATATGTGCACACTGTGAGTAAAATATTAGATAGATTTATGATTATTTCATTAGATTTGCGCTTTATAGACAATATCTTGGCATTGGTAATAATAATAATATATCTTTATTTTCAAAATGTTTACATATGTTACAGGACACTAGATCCCACACTAGGATTCCCTGTGTCGCGGGAAACTAGGCTCTTCCCTTAATAAATAATATATAAATATTATAACACAAATATCAAAACCGTAGAAAAAAAATTAAAATAAACACTAGTGATAATAAAAAATGGATTAAGTAAGATA
Organism: Baronia brevicornis; assembly: GCA_031353405.1. NCBI lineage: Eukaryota > Metazoa > Arthropoda > Insecta > Lepidoptera > Papilionidae > Baronia > Baronia brevicornis. The sequence continues at coordinate 59,332 of JASFAT010004431.1, forward strand.
ATAAATTACTGATGATCATTGTTTTGATTTTATTTTTAATTCAAGTTACTATACATTTTACGAAAGCAGAGAAACTTGAATCAATTCGGAACATTTTTATACCTGATTTTCGAATATGGTTTGCATCGAAAGTTTTTATCAGTTATTGCTGTCAAGTTGTGTGTGAACGGTAATGTTACAATTAATGCATCTGCGTTGTCTTAACGGAATCGCAATTTTATATCGTTGATCTGGCAAAACAATCTCTAAATACCAATATTTTTTATATTCAAAATATGTTTTGTTTTTATTTAACAGAAATAGCTCAATTGTTACAGGTTAACAACGATCTAACGTTGTGTGTTCCTTTCTACCATTGCACTATTATTAAACCACATTTTCCTAGCACAACTGTTATTAACTTTTTTCATTTCCAAACATTACTAGTCTTTATTTTTATGTCTATAGAAAAATAAACTCGATTTGGTTAAACTTCGTCAAATATTGGTGCTATTTATTGGGTCCATTACTATTTGTGTGGCCACTATAAATTTCTTTAATTTTTCTTGAACTGACAATCGTTGATTTTGGTTCATGTTAAAGTGGACGCCGCGGATGGGGAAACACATCGTAGGATGCTTTATAAAGTGCGACATCCTACGCAAGGTGGGCTGCTTGTAACTGGATTCGGAAAGCTTTAGATAGGTTAAATGAATATCGATTCTATAATATGTATAGATTAGAATTTATCTGTCTATACTGACATTGTAATAGTTGAAATTAACAATGGTATATAAATATATTTCAGGTGATCGCCAGAATATTCTATTGCGTAAATCGGTCATGGTCCGGAAGGATATCGATACCGGAACTAAGAAGATCGAATCTTCTTCAAGTGATTCAACTGCTGGAAGACGAAGAAGATATTAACCAAGTTACGCAATACTTCAGGTAATATTAATGGGATACATTAAGTACTACTTTTACACTAGTATTATATTTTTTTGATAAATATAATACTAGTGAAGCACTAACCTAATTTACACCTAATTTTGGTAACAACATTGTAGCCTAAGAAGGATTATCCATCTAAATTCAGATAATATTACTTGGAAAATTGTATGATAGATAAAATACATTACATAATTTATGGAGAAGAGCAGAAATTAATATGCAGAGACATATACGTACATGAGTGTGATTAGTCATTAAATCGATTGTTACTAAATTTCATTTACATAATATTTTATAAGCCTAAATTTCTAATTGATTTAATATCGTCTCTATTGTAATGCAAATTTTGTTAAAGAAATGTTTTGTAATTACATAGTTTAGAAGGTCGAAACAACTTGTACACCAACTCACTGTACTACAAATTAATGTAATTTTTTTAAACGAGCAGGCGTGTCACCTGATGGAAAGCAATATACGCCGCCCATAGAATTCCGCAGCTCCATAGGCAGTGCGGAAGCGTTGCCAACCCTTAAGGAAAGTGTCATTATGGGGGTGGGAATGGGAGGGGGAGGATGTTGGGTGTTGGGCCTCCGGAACTCGGCCGCTCACCGTACGAAGCGCGGTAGCTAAGCTACCACTCAGACGCCGGTTTACTGCGGGAGTGTGGTACTTCCATAGGCGAGCCGGCCCATCCATGCTACAGACAAATATTATGCCATTCTTGACAAAGTTTTCGTCTGCAGCGTGGCTCTATCGCTTACGAAATGTTGTGTTTTAAACGCTTCTTATTGAGATTATACTTTGATGTATTCAAATTTAACTTACCGTTACAGCTATGAACACTTCTATGTGATCTACTGCAAGTTTTGGGAGCTGGATAGAGACCACGATTTATTTATTGACAAGCTCGACCTCGCGAGACATAACGATCATGGTAGGTGCTATAGGACTAAGTTGTTATAATAACTATAATATAATTATCGTTAATTTCGGATTACGCAGATCTATATTTGTTAGTAAATAACAACTTTCAGACCATATTAGTAAACTTAATCCTAATACTTTTTTTAATACATAAATTTAAATTGATTGATGATATTCGGCTACTTGCAGCTCTAGGATATTTCTCAATTGCCATATCTAGCAAAACCAATTAATTAGCGGATTCAAAAATGTTTGTGGGGCAATCCCATTCTTGTTTTTCAATAAGACTACTAATTTTAGATATTACTAAAATTATTGTTAACCATTCCAACTTAGCTTATAATACTTGTGATGTGAAGCTTATAACGCAACTAAGATTATAATTGGAAAATGGTCCGCATCAATAGTAAATATGGGCTAAGGCCTACAGCGACAGCGCCTAATATAAGTAAAATGAATAAATAAACAAATAAAAATAAATGAAGGATACGAACTCACGACGTACAGATCGCCTGAGCCTTGCCAATTGAGCTAATGTTGCATTTATAAGCCAATGATAAGTTGCTTTGCCAAAGGGGCAATTGTTTTACTAATGACTGCATGGAATTCATTGGTACGTGTCACAGGAAATATGCACTACTGCAAGTCGGCAGGCGCAACGCAACACAAAAGGGTATAAGTGTCAAATAATAATATTTTATTGATCATTTATAAAACAGGTGTACAATTTTATTTCAAACTCGAGCTCCCTACGGCAAACAGTCCCTTTCTACTAACTAGTATATCACAATTCAAGAGTTTAATTCTCTCAAAGAGAATTAGAGAATTAAACCTTTGAGAGAAAAATTTTAAGGCGTATCTTTGGTCCTATGTTGGAAATTGAGCGATGGCGTACTCTTTACAACCACGAGCTATATGAGCTGTACAATGAGCCGAACCTCATCAAAACCATTAAGATTGGACGCCTTCGTTGGGCTGGGCACGTGGTAATGGACGAGGCTAGAGTACCCAAACGCCTACTCACCAACAAACCAAATGGTCATAGAAGTCGCGGAAGGCCTAAGCTCAGATGGCTAAATGGAATCGAGGACAACTTAAGGACAATCGGTGTGAGGGGCTGGAGGGAAAAAGTTAAACGAAGATCTGACTGGAAAAATGTACTGGACTAAGAGTCACAAGTGGCTGTAATGCCTTGATAATGATGATGAAGAGTTTAATTCATTTTTGTTTATATTTTTCTAGCTCTCTCAAGCCGTATGATTGAGCGTGTGCTGTCCGGGTGTGTGACGCGCGGGAACCAGAACCGTCTCACGGCCGATGGGGAACCGCGCATGTCCTACACAGAGTTCGTATGGTTCCTACTGGCCGAGGAGGACAAAACCCATCCCACCGCTATAGAATATTGGTTTAGGTAACTTTCTTTCATTCTCACTTTCGTATATGCTTTTTGTACCCCAGGACAACAACGTTTGGCGAAAACAATCAAATTAATCTTTTTGATTTTTTTTATAATTTGATATCTACAAACTATATTATTTAATTGAAAAATTATTAGATATTGTAAGTTGCTAAAAAACTCTAATACTCGTGATTAAAATAATCGTAACTTCAATGTCTATAGAAAATCTTGATTGGCCGACGGTGAAGACTTATGGTATTGCATGATATATAGCGTATAGACGAGATAGGCTGACTTCCTAAATGCGTTTAGCGTATACTGTGATAGTGTATTACAAAATGAATTGAGTCCATTGGAAGATCGTTAATTGGTAAATTACCAGCCTTTACTAACTCTTCTATCTATCTACTACGTATGATTTTATATTATATAAACATAGGTTATATATATTATATAAACATAGGTATATATTTTATAAACATAGGTTTTTGGGTGGCAATCACATATTGGATAATGTCGAACTCAACCATTAAACTATAGAGACTACGAAATATTTGCGAAATGTCGATAGATGCAGGCAGCTTTTCAACAATTGGTTGTGGATTCCTCTATTTAATATATTTTTATTTTTAGGTGTATGGACGTAGACGGTGACGGCTATATCTCCATGTACGAGTTGGAATACTTTTACGAGGAGCAGATGCAACGGATGGAAGCTATTGGCATAGAAACCCTTCCATTTAATGACTGCTTATGTCAGGTTTGTTATTGCATTGAGCAACGCGTTAATCATGAATACTTACCACTTATCATAAACAGTCTGCGACAGTACACTAATGGTCGTAGCCTCGCCTAAGACATCACACCTAGCCTAATCTTTTGCTTTCCAATTCCAGTTTTTGACAGCTGCCTTTTTGCAGTGTTTGACCTGAAGGGGAAACCTTCAGGTCAAACTGAGCAACGTTTTTCTCAGGGCAGCTGGCAACACTACGTTTGTCAAGACACAATCACGTACTCTCGCTAATCTAACATTCATCTTGTATACATCCGTTGTGTGTTTAAGACCTCTTTCTTTAAAGAGAATCCGAATATATTACTGGTTAAAACGTCTATTTTGTTTGATTCGCTCAGTCATGTGATTCACTTCTTTCTAGCTTTCACTTTGTGAATTTTAACGGTATGACCGAACTCAGAAGTAATAATGTTCTTTTAAAACCTTTAGCGGTATTTCCGAACCTATACGAAATTAGAACCTAGGACCTTTTTTAAATAGCCGGCAATGCTTCTGCAATGCCTATCGTTAGCTGTTGATGATATCTACGGGTGCTGATATCTATGGGTGAGGTTGATTCGTTTGTAAATTATTTGTATCGTTAAAAACCACTTTTGCAGATGCTTGACATGGTTCATCCGGCGGAAGAGGGCAAGATCACGTTAAGCGACCTCAAGAGATGCAAGCTGACTCCCATTTTCTTCGACACGTTCTTCAACCTGGAGAAGTATCTCGACCACGAACAACGCGACCCGTTCGCCACGCAACGGGATTCCGACTCAGAAGTAATAATATTCTTTTAAAATTTGATAAATATTTACAATTTGTGTCCGATGTTGTCCAAACACGTTGCTGGCATACTTCATAAATAATATTATTATAGTTTGTCAACATCTTGCGTTGTACGTCCATTATAACGTCACCTAGACGTTGTATATTCTTTTTTTGACACGGATGAGATTCAGCTGATTACATTATATTACCACCACCACTGCTGGACATAGGTTTACCCCAAGTTACGTCATCTAGCTTAAACATCAGATACACACGTCTTCTTTCTGTTAAACGCTTGTTGCTCCAAATAATTAGGAAGCTTCTCGTACTACATTTACCAAGATCTCCAATCCAATACTCTTTGCACCGACGTTACAAGTTCTCCGACAAATACCAACCACTATACACAACACCAAACACACATTACCACTTTTCTGTCTTGTAAACGACACGTGTTTCGCCCCAACACGTATATACACGTAGGAATCTTCAGGTATAGTAGACTCTACGGAAGACAACCGAAAAGAAGACGACTTTTCGGATGTCTTCCGTAGTCTTGTTATTGTTTTGCTTGTCGCGGATATTAGCTAAGTAAAACTTTTGACTGTCCACATCGTGATGGATTTTCGCAAAGTAACGCCTGACTCCATTAATAATATTAAGACTAAATTAAGCTTTAAATTAGAAGATAAAGAGTAGAGACGATACAGTAAATTTGCACGACGTAACTTGTTCTTTTAAGACGATAGTCATTGATCGTGAATGGGACAGAATTACATTCAGGTACTACAGGAAGAATACTTATTTTACTTATTTTCTTATCCGGAACTTGTAGTAAAAGTCTAGTTTTTTTACAAAATATTTCAGATGTCAGAATGGGATAGATTCGCCGCGGAAGAATACGAACTACTCGTCGCCGAAGAAGGTGGAAGTGACGCGCAAGATCAAATGTAAGTCGTTTATATATCGAACATAAACAAAAAATTTTTTTCTATTTAACTGCTGAGATATTATTTCTAAAATTATTATTTTTGATTATGAACAGGCAATTGTATAAGATAATTAAACACGCAGAGAAAAAGAAGTGCGTAAATAGATTCTATGAGTTGTGCAGTACTAGCGGATCTAACGGACATAGGTTTTTCAAATAAATTTCAGTCCGCCTTGGTAAAGTAAAAATAGATTTGAAATACGCCATGCACTATAAAATAGTATACATTGAGAATTTTCATGCTTTATAAAGCACATTGACGAAACGAACATAATGTTAGAGTAAGCACATGCCTTTGATATGTTTAGTAAAATTAACAATAGAATATAACTATTCTGTTAGATATGTTCTGAATGCACTAAAATGTAAGTGACTAGAAGAGTTCTGAAATCGTGTATTGAATTGATTAAATTCTCCTATACTCAATATTTCCACTATGTATTTGTTTACATTATTATGTAAACTGTATTTTATAATTTTACTTATACAATAGTCAACATCAATATACGTATGTATTTATTTTTTTCATCAGGGAGGAAGACAGAACTGGCTATGCTAGGGTAAGAATGTGTTCGTGAATTGAAGTGTCTGTGTATGTACTTTTGCAATATTGACCTTGTGAAAAACAATCGTATCCACTACTCCGCTTGGAAATAAAAGCTTCAAGTCTTGATGGCCTCGCGGATTGTCAACAATTTTGCATTTTGTTCATTTTCAACTTGTGCTTCCATCCTTGTGACAACATGCACTGAATTTCATTAAAAAAAGTTAATTAAATGTCGGAGTCAATGTTTTACAAAACACTTGACATACTCCCCTCAAGCTGTTTGCCATTGATTTTGCTGCTTCGTCTGCCTTACTGATGAAATGTTATTTGTAACTCCTGTAAATATATGAGCCCACTTCACACCACACAAATGAACATTTGAGCTTATGTTTGTAAATAATATCCAAACTCATTGGCATTTTGAAAGGCATGAAATAACACTAACATACCTATTTGAACTCTCAGCTGCATTCAGTACATATACATGTATATTGCAATTGTTTCATGTAACTAGCCTGAAACTGATTTATTTTATTTGTTACATTTCAGCTCATACGATGAGACAGACGAAGATTGTCTGTCGCCAAATATCGATGACATCACCAACACTGAAGTACTAGAGGATTCAAGTGTGGAGGACTCTACACTTAGCGAAGGATTGTCCAGTATCATCGCGGCCAGAGCGAGAGAGCCCCTAGGGGCTGCATCTCGACCACATCCAGTTACGACATCTTCAACTGGTTATGTTAACCTCAGTTCTATATATTCCATCGGAAATACTAACAGATGGGCAAATCAACCTGAGAATGCAGCTAAAAACAGCCTTCTTGATAGAAAATCTGAAAAACCAGTACCACCAGAGAAACCTGTAAGTTTAATGATGATGAATGGTAAAATGGACAATAGACATGCGAGTTTCGGAAACAATAGCTTTTTATATTCTCAACTTCTTAATCCTCATGGCGCTCGTGCGAAAGATCCTCCTTCGTACACGGCTGCTACTAGTGGTACTATATTCGACAAAGTGGGAGAAGCCAAGAAGGCAACATCCCCTGTTAAAGCCATTAGCAAATCTCCCGTCACCAGTCCTGTGAATGGTGTAAACAAAATCTCCGATAACTATGAAAGAGCAATCGCTGAAAGACTTAGCCCACAGAAGGAAATATCTCGATTGAATCGCAGTAGCCTATTTAGTAAAGTTAACACTGGGGTTGTGTCTAGTAAAATTAAAAAAAATAAAACTCGTAATCAGGACGAAGAGGACGAAGATTACGCACGCGACAGTGACGAGTGCTCTATATAGATGTGTGTTTTGGCATGACTCATATGAAACCAGTGCCAGTGTATTTTTTTTTTATAGTGTACACCAAAGAGCGACATAAATGTTAGCAATTGAAATACGGACTGCTTTGTTTGTTAGGGTTGTTATCATATTTCGTGGTATTTGAGAACAGAGAAATATTTTTTCAACGTATCCTAGTGGGTGATACGTGCCTTGTGACAGTGTAGTTACTAGATACCTATTTCAACGAATAAACGTTCATTAGAATAGTGTGAAAACGAAGTAATGTGGCAACCTTTGTAACACATTGTTATTAGGTATTGCTTAATGCAGCATATTACTAGTATTTATGTAATCAACCTGTGTTTATAATTTTTTTATATTACATTGAGGTATCTAAAAAGAACATACCACATACATCAGTTACTACTCAAATGAGATTTTAATTTTACCCATATGACAATCAATTTCAAAGATGTATTGGAATTTATTTAATCTGTATAACACTTTTATGTAGGTAATCTTAATGTTATGATTAAAAAATGAAAAGTCGATTTTTTATTCATATACGATAAAGTGTAAGTTTATGAAATAGATAGATATCACCAATGAAAAGGAATTTAAGAAATCGATCGAACGGTACACTTATATTTTTATTGAACAAAATTGCTGATATAATTCCGTCATTTAAAATTTGTCATATCATTGCTCCATCCATAACAAAATATTTATTAATTCATGATAAAGTATTAATATTTCTCGTCATATTAACAAATAATAAAAACGCGCCTTAGCAAAAGCATCGCGCACTCCATTGGCTTTGCATCAGAAACAAGTAAACACGCACAGATTATTTATAATAGTAATAAAATATTTTTGATAAGCATTGGATATAGACTTTTTCGTATAAAATAGCATAAAACATTTAGGGATCAGAGTCTGTTACTAGGATTTTAAAAATAAATTGTCAGTCGTTTCGAATGTTATTACGTTGATAATACTAATGATGCATTAAAATAGCATATTAACATATAAAATTAATTTTATAATAATAAGGAATAAAGTATTAACACTGAGTAGTCTCTGCACTAGAAAATGTTATTTACTTCAATCCTCTGAATTGGATATTTAAATTATTTTTTAAATAGAATAATATAATCATAATATTTTTACTTGTTTCTGCCTGATACATGAGTAGTAAATAATATAATACAAAATAAGACGTCATAATTAGATTAATATGGACCAATAATCCATCTAATGTATTATACTAATAACAAAAACTAAACGACAGTTGATATCCATGGATAGAAATGGGAATTGATGACAACCAGATACTTATCTCTTACACTTAGTAAATATTCATCTCTTATACTAATTAAATGTTTTGAAATACCTTAGGTATTTCAAAACATTCTTTTACATTTTTAATTCATAAACAATAAATTTCGATAAAAAGACAGCTTGTTCAGATAGTGGTTGCGGTCCACTAGGAGTTCATAACGCTTGCAACGTCCCAAAACACACTTGATGACAGCAGTCGCTGCGACCACAATGCTCACAAAGACCCAGGGTGATAGCGAATCTAATTTTTTTTACGCGTATATGTATCATGTCAACTATAAAAAATAAAGTAAAATGTCCATAAGAAATTACTTTACTTTCAAAGTTAAACATTTACACTCCTTTGTCAATCGAGTATAATTTATAAAATCATTGCAAAAAATGTGATTCATAGGAGTTGTAGAAACTTTAGTCATTTTTAATATTTTTCTTGGAAAAAATTCAAGATTTAAAAAATATGCTACATTGAAAGATTCTGATGTTGTAGATACATTTGTTAGCCACAAAAACTTGATAGCATTACTGTTATTTTTAATTTTATAAATATTTTTGGTTTTTCCTGAACAATAGGAGATTATTTCTTTTTAATTTTTTTATATAATAATGAATAATCTATTTTATAGTTAGCATTGTGTCATAAATTTGACGAATTAAAAATTGTCACTGATGACAACTCGACGATCTTTCGCTATCAGTGCCTAAACAGGTGAAATAACGGGTCCGATTCCGCTGCTTTACGCATTATATGAAGCAGCGCGGTCGCTTACTGCGGACGGTACTAAACACGTACAAACGCGCATGCGCGGCATCTCACTGTAAACGCTCGCGCCACATAGCCGCATTAAACCGTTATTGGACCGCAACATTGTAAATTAATAGTGGACCATAGTTCTTTTCATTCATTTCATTTTTTATAGATTTGAAAGCTTATTACAAAGTTTTTAAAACTTCAATTATGATTTCATATATCAAATTTTTATAGTCAAGGTCAGAAAAAATTCAATTGACAAATAAGTATTTTAGATTCAATTCCATCTTTGATTTCTTGTACCAGGTAACAAAAAATATTATATAGTATTATACATTGTTATATTTAATATAGCAACAAGTTGTAAAGGCAGCTGTAAATAAGCTTATAGTTGATTGCTAGGTAGTTCTTGTATTTTCTAGTCTACAGGGTGCTGATTTACCGAAACAAGTATGGTCTACCATTCAGAAGCTAGTTTCAGTTTCTCAGAAAATGTATATGCGGCAGCCAAAGAGTGGGTTTTTAGAAATAATACAATTACTAAGCCTATTACCACTTCCGTTTTGTATACTTAGATTTGGATTTAAATGTATGTAATTTTAACTAATGTCATTTAAAAGTGAAAAAATTAATGATTCTAAATGACACCCCCTGTTTTTAACTATTCGAAAAATTACGGTTTTTATCTTTCGAACCGTATCGAAAGTAAAACAAACTATTGTGTTGTTGTTTCGATAATTATGTGAACTGATTACCAGAAGAATCTCCTTTTTAGTAGCACTATCTGCTAAAATAGTACTAGTCATTTCATATATGTATATCCTTAAAGACATATCTATCTACTCCGATCATCATTTCCATTGTCACACTTGAACTAAACTTTTACCAATTTGTAACCAAATCAATTGTTCACATTTTTAACAAATTTTATTCATATGTTGTATCCTGATAGATAAGGTTGATTTTATTAAAACTAAGGTATGTTTAAATGCCTATTAGTTTGTAGTTAACTGTTTAAAAATTACTTAGTTGATTTAGTTTGTAGGTGTGTAAATTTACATAAAGTTACCGAATTTTGAGGTCATCTCCTTTGTACCGAACTTCGAGATCATGTTTTTTGTATTTGATTGTTTTATTGGTCGTCCTTTTTAATAAAATATTGAGTATATTATTTAAATATGAGGGTATGAAAAAGCTGTTAAATTATTAGTAATGTAAAAGTCAGTACTAATAATAAACCAACAATTCCAAGTTAATGACTCCCAGCCATTATTTTAATAGTGCCATTAACTAACAATAGGATTTTCGCCTCAGATGTAGAAATCGGTATATGGTGGTTGAAAAATTATATTGAGGCAACAAGATCCTTATCTAAATAACTCCTGTAATTGTTTTATCTAGTTTGTAGTTATATTAATTAATTCAAAAGAATTTATAGAAAAATATTCCTTGAAATAACTTTTAACAGGTTATGTGCAATTATGTAAACATTATTTACTTTATAAGTAACTTAGACGTAAATAATTTAGTCATAACGTTTGTTTTTTGTTGGAAGTTGCAAATATTGGCCTTATTTTAAGATTGCGTGAAAATCCTTGCATTAGTATTTTTTTTATACGTCTAAATAAAATTAGTAGAAAAATAAAACTACTTTCTTTAACAGTCTTAAAAAGGCGTAACAAAATGAATGTTATCTTCAAGTACGTAGTCTTAATAAAAAAATATTACATTTATATTAAATAGTAAAAAAACTACGAAGTTAAATGTTATCATTTTAATTCGAATAATCAATTTCTACATTTTTTACAAATCTCGAGAAGCAATTAAACTATTTATATATGTAAAACAAAAGGAACTGGCATTAAAAATGGAACGTTATCAATTAGTTTCTAATAATTGTACCAATAACTGAGATAACCACAATTGGAATCTCATCTCGCTAAAAATAATGTTTTACAAATGTTGTGACATAGATTTGATGTGTTAACACGATAATAATATTGGTGACAGACTTAGTTAAGTATCCTAATAAAGTACATTATTGTATTTAAGTGAGTTTCATTTCAATTTAGATAAACACGATATCCACTTGATTCGCACATCAAGTTGCTAATACATTTTTGATTTGGTTGATGTCTTCGTTCCTTACGTCTCACTCTTTAATACATAGGAAAAAAGGGACAACGGGATCTCAGAGCGAAAATTAGACCGCAAACCGCAAAATGGTAAGCAAATCATAACAAACGCAATTAATTCATTTATCTTAACCCAAGGCACGTCGTCTAGCCAAAAATTCAGCTACACGCATTCAGTCTTTGCAAGCCGCCCTGCACAGTTCACAATTTCATTTAGCCAAAAGGCGATCCACACAACATGTGCCAAGACACGACTTGCACTTTAATACTCGTCTACTCCTATTCAACGTTTATTGGTCTTCGATAAACGTAATCAACCCATTACTTCTTCCGTTTAATATTATGTTGAATCGATGGGCATAATTTATACACATTTGCAGGCGTTATCTGGTATTTTTATAACGATATGTGGTATATTTTATAAAATCTCATTACAATTCTAATTGATAGAGTTGTAGCTGTTTACTACAGAATATACATTTCAAGAACAAATTCGCGGAACAAGCTTTGTTACTACGCACTTGCGGAATGCGCTTTGTTACGCCGCATTCGTGGAATGCGCTTTGATTCTCCGCATTCGTGGAACGCGCTTTGTTGCTGCACACGTGCAGGCACAACCGCGTCTCCCGCACCCCGCACTCTTCTCCCGCCATTCATCAGTTGTATATATAATAGGTCCACTTGTAAATAAAAAGAGTATTAAACCAGACTCCTGTTGCATCACTTCACAGTTAAGATACTACCTCTTACAGAGTTATCTGATGAAATAGTATGGACATCATTTTCACATCCTATGCATCAATATACAATACATTTTTTTCTGTAGTTCTAAATTATTTGTTTTCTCAATCATAACGTTAAGTAAAGGGTTTTGATAAATTTAACATATTTATCAAAACTCTTAACAGATAACTACTTCGTCTTCTAAATACTCTAAATTCTTTGCGAACGCCATAAGTGGTTAGCCGGTCCTAACTTGCAAATGTGTAAAAGAAAATTACGGCTCAAATGCATGGCGTTGAACCACCAATCTTTTTGTAGTGTGTAGCTTGGTGATGAATTATGCAACTAACAGGAGAATGAACAATATCTCAGAACACTCTCCATAATAAATTTGATAGAGTACACAAAGAGGTGACGAATCTTACTTATAGTGAATCAAATTGATGGATTATCATGTCATGGCTAGCAACCTGGGTCACCTACGGTTCGATATTATCTAATATATAAACTTAGCTTTGAGGAGCGAATAATAAAATCAGTGCTCTATATATGCCGCAATTACGCTTGTCTGACGTGAAATACTGTCTCGATCTACTAGACATCCCAAGTTTTAATGGATAACTGTTATGTAATGAAGGTATCACTTTCACCATTGTTTCCGTGAATGCAAAATTATATAAGACGAATTACGTAATGCTGAAGCTGATATTAGCAACAGGCCTATAGCCTATATTGTGCTTGTTGCATATTTGTAAATACATAGTTATTAAATAAAATTTTCCTTTTGTTATGCTTTAATTAAAAAAAGTATTTTAAATCTTAAACTAGTATAGGTTTAGTTCGTAAGAACAAAAACTTTTACTTTTAAGAACTTAAAGGACTTTTCCCGCCAACTTACATCAGTGACGTGTGATCAGGGTGTTTTTATTAAATTTTTATAATCTTATGTTATAATCAGTTAAATTGTTTAATTATGGAAATGTATTATACAATATAGTTCGGTTAAGGAGTGAAGTGATATGAAATAAATTCGTGTATCTTTTTAAGTTGACTGCAAAAGGTCCATAAAAGATTTTGTTAGAATAGCTACCATTTTATCAAGACGTAAGGTGATAAGTTGACTAGTTAGTAGATATTTGGAGAGATTTGATGTTATCGTATTTTACTTGACACTGGCATAATAGTTATAACTATTTTTTTTGCGAAAAGAACATAAAACAGCAGTAGGCTTGCATGTGTTTACTGGCAACATTAAATTATTACAAATGTCATGGAGGGTATTTCAATTCTATTGTAAACAAAAGATAATTTTTAAAAGTTTACATTATACGAACTTCCCAAAGATGCCATTTTACGCTGTAGCAAGAGGACGAACAACGGGAATTTTTATGAATTGGAATGATTGTGAGGCACAAGTCAAAGGCTTTCCGGGGTCAAGATACAAAAAGTTCAACACTGCTGCAGATGCCGAAACCTTTATTATGTCGGAAAGTGGTACAAATCCTTCACAAAAAAACAAGTCGGTCAAAACTTCCGAATCAAATTACAATTTCAATGGGCCTCATACCATAAATTCTCAAAATCAATCTGAGTTAAAAACTGCAAAGAAAAGAAAATCTAAAAGTACAGAAGGAACTACGGAAAGGGATCTTGATTTAAATATAATAATAACCAAACAAATGGATGACATTGAAAAGCGATTGCAAAGTTTTGAAAAAGGAGTTGATAAAATCATTAAGAAAAGTTCTAAAAACGTTGGTCAGACAATATTAATAGATCCACCACAGCCTAAGAAACGAAGAAGTGGTAAATTTGAATTTGAAGAAGATCAAGAAGGATTTGTACAGGTAAGGATTAACATATCAAACAAAAATAGATATCATATAAAATTTAACAACTATAATTCTTTTAAAATGAAGAGAACTTTAACAAACTATTTATTTTGTTAAGTATTTATTTACACAGATAATGCTCTACTGAAGTAATCAAATCTTGTGGTGTTCGGTGAACATTATTTGTGTGGAGAAAACAAATTATTTCATACTTTTAAATACAATAAAAAATACATAATAATTTTTATTTTTGTAGTGTCATATGTTATTATTATAAAGATTTAGCAGGACCCACCACCCACCACAGACAAAATTTTATGAGGTTCAAATTAAAGTACTGTTAACAGTTTTTTTTTATGGAATAGGAAGGCACATGAGCAGGTGTGTCACCTGATGGAAAGCAATCAATGCTGCCCATAGACAGCACCATAGGCAGTGCGGAAGTATTGTCGGCCATTAAGGAAAGGTGTCATTATGGGAGGGTATAACGTATGAAGTGTGGTAGGTAAGTGACCACTCAGATGCTGTTTTCTTCGAGAGTGTGGTACTTCCCTGGGCAAGCCAGCTCATTCATGCTACAGACTCTTCACCAACTGTTGTCTAAAGAATATAAAGTCTGCTAAACAAGATGAGAGCCTCATGAAGGACATGAACACCTCATATCACAACTTTTAAAAATATGAAAAGAGGTTTAGCAGTAAGATATGGTGGTTATTACATTAAATAGTTTACTTCTATTTGCTTACAATGTTTCAATATATGTAATAGGTGTACACTGATGGAGCATGTTCAGCAAATGGCAAGAGTGGTGCACGTGCTGGTATTGGTGTCTACTGGGGTGTTGAACATCCTCTGAATGTCAGTGAACCTGTCACTGGCCGTGCAACAAACAATTGTGGAGAGATACAAGCAGCTACTTGTGCCATTAAGGTTGCATTGCAAAATAAAATAAAAAAATTGAAAATCAACACTGATTCAAAGTTTCTTATTAATTCAGTCACAAAATGGATGCCAGGTAATTCTGAAATCAATCAGATTGCTAATACTGTTTTTATATATTGTGATTGTGTACTTCACTAGATGATCACTTAGTTAAAATTGAAGTCTTCAACTTGTTGGTTGCAAATTGTGTATGTTTAATATAATGTTAACATTTAAGGCACATAAATATATATTCAGCTAATAAATATATAATGATAGTCTTACTATTTAACACATTGAAGACTGGAATTCCCTTCTTTTATTTTCAACTGTTGGTGACAGATGACGGAAATTCAAGTTTTTTGGAATCTGATGCAATATTGTGAAAAAAATGCTATACCACCATACCATCTTCAATGTATTAAGTACCTTATAACATGTGACTAGAGACAAAAAATATCATTTTTGTGGTGGTAAAATAAGAATAAAAGTAAATGAATTACTGTCAGATTTTGACCAATGGACAATTGCTGGTTATTTATAAATTAGTAAAGAAAAGAATGATTTTATTCTAGGTTGGAAACGAAAAGGATGGAAACTTCAATCCGGTGAGCCCGTAAAGAATGAGAAGGATTTTAAAGAATTAGATGAAATTAAAGATCAACTTGAAATAAAATGGAATTACGTTGAAGCACATCGCGGAGTCCATGGTAATGAAATGGCAGACCAACTGTCAAAAGCTGGTGCAGCTAAGTACACTAAGTGATTTTGTAAATTGTTAAATAAAAGTTTTTAATGTTATGCTATCCATCTTATTTAATATTGTACTACTGGAAAGTGTTTGAATAAATTTCAATAGAGCTATCTCTTAGAGTAGGCTGTTATTTTGCTATTAAAATATACAGGGTATAGGCTTGAACTCAAGTAAAGTAATCACAATGCTGAGACAATGAAATGACTGGAGAGATATATAAGATAATAGTTTTATGTGATGTGGATACTGAATTATTAGGGATATTATATTTTTATTTCACTATTTCATATCTTTTGAACACATATTTCTTAACTGTATTTTTGATTTCTTTCTTAATTCTGGATAATTGTAAATTTGAGAGATATTTTGTTCACTTAAAAAGGAATTTAATATTGTTTCTGTTAACATTTTTTATTTATTCACTCTGTATAATAAATTAATAAGAATATGTCGACTTTGTTGCATACTGTTTTGATGTGAAATGCTTTTTAACTATTTAAATTATATACATATATTTTCATTTCTCTAATCTCTTTGTCTATATACATATGTATGTATGTATGTATATATATATATATATATATATATATATATATATATATATATATATATATATATATATATATATATATATATATATATATATATATATATCATGTTGTGTAATTTCCATATCAACAACAAACTGTGTTATGTTCCTGTATAATTAAGTCGGAGTTTGACTTTGACAATTGTAAAAAAGTGCTTAATGTAGTTATAATCTATATGTATATGTTGTATATTATGACAAAAGTGTGTATTGCTGAGTTTTGGATAAATGTAATAATATATTGATCTCACTCAAGCAACAAAAATGAATAACTGTATTTTAAAATTCTATAGCTTAGCTGCTATTCTATAGAATTTTAAAATATAATACGTCTTAGCAATAAAATCAATTAAAATTAGTTGCATTGGTTTGTAAAATTGATTAATAAAAAATACATTTCATGTGTTTTTTTGTTGTATATTGTCATTAAACTGGTGACTAATTGACACGATATAAGCAGTATCGATTCAGCACTAGCCAAATTGAAGATCATTCTAGAATTAATAACCTAATTATCTCAGAAAAGCAGAAGACAGTGTTTCATAAGTTGGTAGTTTGTAGTTTCATAAGTTGGACAGTGGTTCATAAGTAAATTATATTGGCCTCATTGTTGCAAAATTGATTGGCAGTAAGAATTATTTATATATTTTTATTTTAGTAATTTTTTTAATAACTATATTTAAACAAAAAAAATATATTTATAAACATTTGACTTAACTGAAATGCCTTATAAATAAAAATGAATCGCCGAAATGTATGAAAGCGCATAACTTCAGAACGTTTGCAGCAAATTAGATAATTGTTTATTATTATCAGGATAAGGTTTGTATAAAATATGATTTCCAAGAAATTTTACGAAAAGACGTAAATAAAACAATTTAAATCGCAACTAATAGATGGCGCTATACTATGTCATTAACAAAAGGAGCTATGATTAACAATATAAATGTCAGTATTGATATTCATTCATATTTAATTACCTTTTCTTTTGTATTACAAAAGCAAAACTTTGTTTCTGTGTTTCGAGCTGTTCTTTCCTCTGAGGATTGTCTCATTTTTTTCATTCGGCACACCACCCGTGCGAAGCCGAGACGGGTAGCTAATTGCACTATTAATGTACAAAAACAAACATTTACTCTGTATCTCGATAAGGCAATGAGAATTTTTTAACTATCTAAAATTAATTTCTCATCAACTTATCGACTGATGTATAATTCCCGGCATAGAATACTCTAATCCCATTTCTTCCCGTAGATGTAAGAGGTGACTATGGGAGCGTATACCATTAGGTGGGTAACAGCGTCTACCAGAGTGTAAAAGGAATCTGCGATCCGTTCCGTTTGCTGTTAGTTTGTTATCCTAGAAATTAAAACAACACCCCATTTTGCGGGGAGTCGATGTCCAGCATAAGTGCAGCGACATAAGTACTGCTCTCATCGCTGGGCTGGAGCTCCCAAGTACCAACTCCTTCCATTTGACCGTATGCAACGAAGGGCGTTTCGAATAGTAGGCGACCGCAGGATTTGACCTGATTATGACATAGGGGCATTCAAGAACAGAGCATATGTGCTGCTGAAGGCCCGCAACGCTCATTTGCATGCTATACTATAAAAAAGCTATATTGATGATGACTTAGACGACTAAAAATAAAACGCATTAAAGGGAGGAATATAATATTGAATAAAAAACCGTTTAGTTTCATACCTTTATTAAAAACTAAAACATGTACTATCTTACACATGAAGCTGTTGAGCCTCAAAGCAGTAAGAATACATAAACACAATTCGCATTTCGCAAAATAGGATTAAATGTAAACAAATTATGCTTACGTAGCATAACTGAGTGAAATCATAAAACACTTTGATATTCATGCCAATTAAACTTAAATGGTTAAAAATGAGTGTATTATTTACAAATTCTGCCCGAATCTTAATAACTATAATATAATGATAAAACTGCACTATTTACAACGATGCTATATTACGTCATTAAAACGGGAAACCGGTAAAAAAAACTTAATTAAGATTGCACTAATTTTTTTTTGCTGTATATAAGAATTAGTGCATTATGCTTTTTTATTATTACAAAAGGACATTTAAGATGCTTTAAAGTAAATTTTTGAAGTCCTTTTTTTTATATACGTCCAGATGTCTCATTGGCACGGGCCCTCTATATTCTGAAATGTACAGTAACCCATCACGCTTATTCGAGGCAGATGGGCGGTATACCCAGACTCGGGATAAAAACCTGTAAACGTGGTAGCGTAGGTTATGCATGTGTCCCGCTAAACCACCTTGAACAAACATGGTGGGTTAATGTCCATTATCCCCATAAATGCGGAAGCCACGTGCCCAAAAATGGGACATTGCATATATTTATCGCAATGTCCCGCCGTACGCGAATCCACTGACTCGAAACGGATAGCTTTGCCACTCAGCCGATTAGGCCAGTATTAAATAATTTAATCATTCATCAGCAGCATCAAATCATCAGCACTTAACAATTACCAGTCTTAAATTATATTGAAGGAATATAAACAACTCGACGTGACACCACTAATGTTGTTTATGTATAAACAAACGAAATCTATGCTAAGCCGTTGCTATACAATAAAAAGAGAAAAATTAATGCATTAAGAACAGAACACTTAAAATATTGCACAAAATTAAACACGCGAGTTTAAGAGTTGTTACAGTGATTTAGATAATCCAGTATTATCTAAATCACTGTAACAACTCTTAACCCATAGTGTATAGCAGGGTTGACCAGAATGCGATCTATCTGCGGACGTCATTTATCAACGTGTATTTTTTAATCTATCATGCACTATAAAAAATCCATTTTATATAAAAAAGTAAGGTTCTAACGATCGTCTTATTTATGAATAGAAGGGCAAAAGAATAAATGGGTACACATATGTATTGTCCACCTCAAGATATAAATAATGGGGAGAAAAGAATGATATAAGGGAATTGGGCCTCCGGATTACAATACTTATCGTATGAGACGTAGTAACAGTAAAATGCTATTACTTAACGTCGATATTCCATGAGAGTATGGGACTTCCCGGGCCATTCATTCGTGCTACCACGGCTCTACCACCACTGAACGAAATTCCCAGTTTACCCAAACTAACGAATCGTTGTATAAAATAGGTTGAATGATGGGCAACTTTTATGTTTGTGAGTGTGCGTATTGAGCGCTAACTTTTATAAAATCTAAATACAGATCTACGCTTTCAGATAAGTCTTTACGCACTCCGTCTGGCAACAACGGAATGAAAAAAGTGTGTTGATAAAATTGTAAAAGACAATGAAGAACAAATAAACTTGTACATTTTTTCCTAAAAAACTGAAAGTAACAAATACTACATACGTGTAGTAATTTCTATTGGTTCGGAAATGGTTGGAGAGCCCTGGTGTATAGTATGACGTATTTTTTAACAATGTTCTATTCTCACACATTAAAAACAACGAGAATATGTATTTGTATACGTAAAAATCATTTCATTATTTACGCTTTTATGCTTTAAAGTAAAAATATAAAGTAATATTTAAACAAACAGAAAAACACATCTGCTTTTTAAAAATCAAAACGTAAATACTGTACGTTTTTATACAATGTATAAAATTAGTTATCACACACGTTCGGAAGTTTTAAATTTGTAACATTTTTAAAAATGTATTTTGTTACGTATTTGAAAGACCTAAAAATAATATTGGCCGTCTGAACTAATTCTTATCAAATATATTGAAACACAAGGTTAGGTGACTTATAATCGGTATTCATAATTAGTAATCGAATCATAATTTACAGTAAAATTTGTCATTATCTATAGAGAACTTGATAAATTATTGTAATAACGATTTATTTTCAAAACTTTTTAGTCATCAATTCCAAAATTTGCCTAGAAATGTGTTTTCTTAACAGCAAAAACTTTTAACAAATGTACAATAAAAAATATAATAATATATCATAGTATGCTTCAAACATACATTTTTCAATTTCGTCAAAATGCTTTAATGATAAAGTAATGAAATTAAATCACATCTTTTGAAACCTTACATCGATTGGGCATTTGTATATCTATCTGTCTATTACCCACAATAAAAATCTATAGAGATGATCACAACTGGTCATGTACTAGAACAGGGGTGGCAACCCCCGCGTAGCGGCCCGTAAGCGACTACGGTGCGGCCCGCGCAAGTAAGAGCCGTTCCACACGACGAACAGACTTTCAATCCTTAACTATCGAAAAAATAAAATAATTGTTCTCGATTGACTGATGAACATTTAGATACGATACTGCGCAGTCTGAAATGGTTCTTCCATTTTTTTCTTAAAAATCTTTCAAATCAAGAACAACCTTAAAAATCGCATTAGCTTTATAAGTCTTACTTAATTTTGTATCTATTACATTAAAATGAGAGTAACAATAAACATGGTTAAATATGTTAAAAAATTAGTTTTGTCTAAAAAAAATCGTGTTTATTAGATGAAATGTGGCCCGCACCAATATCCTCATAACATTTGTGGCCCTTATATAAGAAAAGGTTGCCGACCCGTGTACTAGAAGAAACTTCTACTACCGTCAGCAAAATAAACATGCAACCTAAATTAATTTTTCAGTCACGATTTCTTCAATACAAAATAATGCCTTCCATATACTACACTACTCCAGAAAATGCTGAAGAACTGCACGGCTTAGAAAGCATCAAATTAAGAAGATTTTTAACAACATTTTACTTATCAGATTAGCATTTATTCCGTTAAAAGACAAAATGAATAGCAATTTTCAACATGATGCAAATCATTTGTTTGCGGAGTGTTGATTGCGTTTAAACTTGACATGGCATTATTTAAAAATACTCTGTTTTGATAGAGCATGAAAAAAACAAAGTCCTCTAAGTTTTTTCTTAATAAATATTTACACGTGAGCGGTTTAGGCAGTAGCATTGGCATGAGGTCATTTTGACTTTGTATACATTATTTCTAAATATATCTAAACTTTACCCAATATTTCGGTATCAACGTGCTATAAATTATATTCCCTTGTTATACATTAGAAAAAAATGTATAACAAGGTAATTTTGGTACAAACGACGAAAAGCTAGCTATAGCGATTTATTTAAAAAAAAAACCTTTAATACAACCAACATTAGTCATTTAATTCGCACAAATATAGAGTTAAAAAAAAGGTTTAGTTACTTTTTTGTTGACTGTACACATATTTAAATCATTTCATACTGATACTGAATTTAAATAAATATTGATGCACACAGTTTAAAAGCTAAGAATTTAATGGCTGTATTGACACGTAATGCTATACATCCATAGATATTGCAGTGGATATATTTAACTATCAACTCAACTCTAGAACGATGGTTCGCGACTTGCACGTGCGGATTGTCAACTCGCATTTCACAAATTTAACATTGCTCTGATGGTAGGCGCTTTTTAAAAACGGGCAAATTTCTTCCGTAAAATATTCTCCTGGCTGTATGCAAATTAAAAGGTAGACAATACGAATTGTGCCAGGACAAATCGCTTTCTACGAATAGTACTGTATGGTGTGGGTGCGACGAGGTGAAACTATGGTGTTACTAGCGTTCGCTCCTGACCCTACTATTAGATATCCGCCGGACGTCACGACTTTCTTGTTCTCCTCGTTGTTTAAAATCTAGAAATTAATAATCAATTAATATTAATCTACAATTTCACTCCATTAACACATGACTGTTGAACCGTTGAGCATTTTTTAAACACGTTCCGTGCCACGTGGAACGTATATACAAGCTTTATAACTGTATTGTTTTGTTTCTTACGTATTGCCTTACAATAAGTAAATAATGCAAAAATCATACTAATCAATTCTACCCTAGGTTTAAATGCATACACAAAAAAGCAATAAATTTATTTTTCCAATAATTATTTGAATAAACACGCGGCCTGAACAGAAAATCTTCAAAAAACGGTCTGGCACAGAACGTGTTAAAATTATGAAGTAAATACTTGAAAAGCGACCAAGCTTTGAATTACAATAATGAGTAGACTAAATGAGAACAATAAATCAATATTTAGTATTTGGATTCAGGGATATTTGTACATTGTTAGTTTAATAATTGAATAATAAGAATCAAAATCACCGAATTGGCAAACTAAAGTGGCAATGGGCTGATCGTTTGTTAGAGAAAGACAACCGTTGAAGTGGACGAGTGCGGGAGTGGAGACTACGGCTTGGCAAATGTAGTATGAGTTTCCCCCGGCTAGAAAGAACGACAAATTGCGATGAGAGAAGAACGATAAATAAGCTAGGGATGGCGTCTTAAAGGAAGCCACGTCTAGAAGTGGACTGTCACAAGCTGCCGATGATGAATCAAATAGACTTAAACTTCTGGATTGTCAATTTTTTTATATCTACCACTGCCAATAAACTTGACATCTCTTCCAAAAATGACACGGCGTTTATCACCTTCCATCACTCCCAAATTCTTCCTTTACCATTCAAAACCTATAAATGTTTCACTAAAAATACTACATATGTATCGTTCAAACTACATATGCGAGGTTTGGTCAAAAATTGTTATTTATTCATGAACATCTACTTTGTCCTCTTTAAAGTAATTCCCATTATTATATATTTGTGCCAACGTATTTTCCAATCCACGAAACACTTCAAAAAATCATTTTTTGTGATCTTGTTCTGGCTCCTCAAAAAATTCGAAAATCAAA
Organism: Baronia brevicornis; assembly: GCA_031353405.1. Classification (NCBI taxonomy): domain Eukaryota; kingdom Metazoa; phylum Arthropoda; class Insecta; order Lepidoptera; family Papilionidae; genus Baronia; species Baronia brevicornis. The sequence continues at coordinate 82,732 of JASFAT010004431.1, forward strand.
AAACAAAATTAAGTATTTTGATTTTCACATAAAATTTGATACAGACTCTTTGATCCATGTTTTGGAATAAGCTAAAATCGAAGTCGAACCAAAACACGTCCAAGAAAACTGGCGGCAAAAATGACCTGAGCGTTCAAAATGGCCGAACTTGTCGGCTTAAGTGAGGGACATGAGTATCAACCGCTGAAATTCAAAATTCGCGATATTTTTTTAACAGACCTCGTAGTGAATCTGATATTAAGGACCTTATGTCCAGGAGTTTGCATCTTAAACTTCCGATTTTAATTTTTTATAACAATCTGAGATCTTCTAGTATCATATTAAATTACTTCACTCACTTGCTTATTTATAATAAATGGCGAAAGCTGCGGTGGCCCCGAGGGTTTATATGTGCCTACACACTTCATTGTTTGATTCCCGCTGGAGTCCTCCACCATACTTACTGTAATTAAGCGAATAGTATTCCACTGTAATCCTATCTCACCATACATTTGTTAGAATTATAGGGAAAAGGGTTTGTTGACAAGCACAACACATAATAAGCTATTAATGTTCCACGGAATAAGTAGGATACATACATATCGTCACACCTGTTTCCCGTAGAGGTAGGTAGAGACCACAGATCTCCATCTGCTACGATCTCGGCATACTTTCCTTGCTTCCTCCACACTCATCACTCTCTTCGTGCAAGCTCGTCGGTTAAGGGTACTATTGACCTGGCCTTTCCTAAAAACTTCCCCTACCGACCCTTCCATTGATATCCGCAACATAAATTTCTTTTGTCAGTCGTCTTTCATCCATCCTCCCTATGTGCCCAAACCATCTAAATGTCCTTTTCTCTATATTTGTCACGTCACCTTTTACTCCACATTGCTCTCTTTATATCTTCTTTCCTTATTCTATCATTCAAAATTACTCCGCACATACTTATTAATGCTCTAATAGCATACTGATAAGTAAATTATATCCTCGTAAACAGTGATCTCTCTAAATCTGCATATAAATTTTAAACATGGCGCACATAAAAAATATTCCTACTTTTAATGTTTGATGTGGAGAAAATTAAATTGCACCTGCATATGAATTCCATATAGAAAAGTAAAATTAAACAAAATTCAATCAAATGTAGTTTTAGATTAAAGTAAACCACCAACTATAGTATTTGTGTATAGGTATAGATGGTACACAGCAGTTATCGTCGATGAGAAAACCATATGGTAATATGCCCCTAACTACTACTGTCTTCACGAACTAATGATTTGACTTGATTTTAGAGAAGTTTTTTTTTTTCATTGTGTTCCGCTGTAATGTATGTAGTACAAGTATTATGCTGTAAGATTGAGTCAATGCGTATAAGTAGGAACAAAATTTGCCTGATTTTTTTATTTATTATTAGTATACGCTTATTTAAATTAGGATTTTTTTTATTTTGGAAAAACTGCACACACATAAACCAGTCACAAGTTAAAAAATTATAGGGAACACCCTTACCTATGATGGAAGACTTCTGAGCGCTGGTTTGCTCTTGCGTGTAGACGCGGGAAGGTGCCAGTTTGTTGCCGACCGTTAGAGTCGGCGCTTGACTGCTTTTCTGCAACGCCAGCAGTGGGTTTTTAATATAACATTTTACGACCTGAATTCCAATACCGCACATCTCGACACAAGAAAATGTTTCATACCTACCATCTGGATGAGTGGCGATCCAGTACGGTGCGTTTTTCTAGAAACTTCTGTCAACACACTACTACCCTGTGGAACCTTCAAAAACAAACCTACTCATTTCTTAAAGGCTGGCAACGTTTCTGCAATGCCTATGGCACCGCGGATGTCTATACACAGCGTTTATTCCTTTCTATCAAGTGACACGTCTGTTCGTTTGGCTTCCTATCCCATAACAAAAAAAGAAAAGTATCGTGGAAGCACGCAAATCAATTTCATTGAATTTATTTAATTATCATTAAAAATACATCATGCTGCATTCGTGAACGAGAACCCACTGATGGAAATAGACTACCAATAATAATATCGATACTCAACCTATTGCCAAAGTAAACTAAATCAGACACAGCTGTACAGATTACAACTATATTCGGGTGACAGCGAAATTTCACGCTATACCGCGTCAACCGTGTTTGGGTGACAGCAGTTCTCATTGGTCTGTCACCCATATTTGGGTGACCCTGATTTGATTACTTAAAAGTGATCGTTGTTCTTTAAGTCTTCTAATATTTATACGTTCCTTTATTGCAATTTTGTAAAACAGTATGAGCTTCTACAGCGGCACGGGTGGCCTGACGGGGATTTCATTGCAAACACGCGTGGCAATCAAAGTTAAACATGTAATTTTTTTAACCGGGCGCAAGCGATAAATCGCCAAATAATGTAGAATTTCGCCATATTTCTTACAACCTAACCTAATTTTTTTTTCCCCCAAGTAAAAATACCTAACCTATCTTAACAAATCCCACATTTTCATAATTTTGATTTGAATTAATTCAGAGAATAAAGCACATGGCCCCAAACGAAAATTCCCCTTATGGTTGTAAGAACTTTTGCGGAATTTGGCCATTTTTCGCCTGCGCCCGACTAAGGGAAAAGTACTTTTTTTGTGTATAACATCATCATTATCAGTCAACGACAATCCATTGTTGGACATAAACCTCCCTTAAAATACACAACCTACAGACACAACGACTAGATCTAACAGAAACTAGATTTTTGTAATTAAAGACCCCGGTACATAAGTTCAGTTTCTGTCAAATACCCCATGTAAAGATTTTCACGGTTGACAGTTATTTCTCACCATCAGGTGAACCGCTTGCTCGTTTGCCTACAACTATCATAAAAAAAGTAAAATCTACGTCTGAAAAAAGAAGTGATAGTATAAAGAAGAATGTATATTTAAACTCACTGGCAGATTATCAAGCGTTTTTCCTCCATTTTCATTGCTGCCACCATCCTGTAAATAAAATATTTAATATTTAACTATTAACAGTATATCATACAATATGCTTGCCGAATAAATAAAAATGAGAAGAACAGTTGTAGCTTTCACTATGGAAAAAACAAAGCATGAGTCCGCATCACAGGCATGCACTCTACAATCCCACTCTCCCCTGTAAAAGTTTCGTACAGTGCACAAAGGCTTTAGAAAAAAGCCCAGTTAAAGAGAGGGTTGTATGGTGGAAAATAAAAAATCCTGTCCACGCAAACTTCGTATGTAAACAAGAGAAGCTTCCGCTTGGCAATAATCTGCAATGGCTTACATGGAGGTCTCTTAACATACTTCGTACAGGTGGTCCGTTGCAGCCATAACATGAGCAAATGAGGCTATACCGCACCGCTGTGTGAGGGGTGTGATTGTTAGGTCGCAAGTCAGTCTATGGAGCATTTGCTCGTCTGCTCAATGTGTTCTAACTCCTGCACATTCCGAGCTCGTATCGAGGCGAATGCTGCTGCCAATGCAGTGGTGAATTACTGAGCCGGAAAAATATAGGTCGAACCACTGACACGAAAAGAAGAAGCCCAATAAGTGTACATACAGTATAAATACACATAGTACACACAAGTGTACATACAGTATATATACACATAGTACACACAAGTGTACATACAGTATAAATACACATAGTAAACACAAGTGTACATACAGTATATATACCCATAGTACACACAAGTGTACATACAGTATAAATACACATAGTACACACAAGTGTACATACAGTATATATACCCATAGTACACACAAGTGTACATACAGTATAAATACACATAGTACACACAAGTGTACATACAGTATATATACCCATAGTACACACAAGTGTACATACAGTATAAATACACATAGTACACACAAGTGTACATACAGTATATATACCCATAGTACACACAAGTGTACATACAGTATAATACAATAGTACACACAGTGTACATACAGTATATATACCCATAGTACACACAAGTGTACATACAGTATATATACACATAGTACACACAAGTGTACATACAGTATAAATACACATAGTACACACAAGTGTACATACAGTATATATACCCATAGTACACACAAGTGTACATACAGTATATATACACATAGTACACACAAGTGTACATACAGTATAAATACACATAGTACACACAAGTGTACATACAGTATATATACCCATAGTACACACAAGTGTACATACAGTATATATACCCATAGTACACACAAGTGTACATACAGTATATATACACATAGTACACACAAGTGTACATACAGTATAAATACACATAGTACACACAAGTGTACATACAGTATATATACCCATAGTACACACAAGTGTACATACAGTATAAATACAGATATACAATGTATATACAGTATGTGATGGACCAACGAATATGCTTTAAGGTTTTCGTATTAGGAAGTAAAAATACTAGACCTGTGCCCTCTGCTGCGTGCATATGGAGAAGTGTTGAGCCCAGTGCGCCCGCTGACAGGGATAATCGCAGTACGAAGTGTTCCAGCAACAGTAGAACTGCGCCTCCTGGCTGCAGTTTGCACACCTAACAATAAACACACACACATACATACATATCGTCACGCCTGTTTCCCATAGAGGTGGGCAGAGACCACAGCATGAGGTGGTGTGCGGTATTACGTATTCACTTTTTAAACTGTCAATTCAAATATAAAAGGAAGTAAAGACCAATTTATCTCGTCTACAATATATTACGTGAACGTAAATGATAAGTATAGAGGGTTAGTGATAGGATTAGGTTTTATAAAAAAACTAGTAATTTAAAAAAATTGTAAAGGCAATTCCTACTAAATAAATTTAATTGATAAATATTTTAAAAATCACTTTATTAACATCAAGTGTCATCAACTACAATTTTTAAAAAATGTATTTGAACTTGAGTGGATGAATAAAAAAGTATTTTATTATATATTATATATATATATATATATATATATATATATATATATATATATATATATAAGAAAAAAAGTTAATGACAATCTTGTATAATTTCGACTTCATATGTAAAATACGGTTAAAGTAGGATTCACTTTTGATGACATTTAAAATCTACGACTCTTTGATTTCCTAATAAATAACCCAATTTATAGGCAAGTTTGAGCAAAAATAGACAAATGGGTATTGTGCTAATTATGCCACCGGACACCCTATACTTTCTTTACCATTGCTTGGATTTCGCAGCTTTGACGGCGGCCTCGAGTTCAACCTGCGACGCTCGTCTCACTTCGTTAACGGCACGCAATTTCTCCTTTTCGAACGACGCTCGAGTTTCAGCCATCGATAGTTCTGTTAAAATAAATAAAACAAATTTATATTTCCGTATTTCTGACGTAATAAACCATCCTGAAGACAAGAAATAAAAACAAAATATCGACACGCACCAATAGGCAGAGATAGCTATAAATCTAATGAATATGATAAACAAGTGTCTTTGCTTGTTCTAAAACATTGACCATAGCTCTCTGAAGCTCTCTTCAGCGTATGAAGCGATCTTCAGAGATCTTTTATCGGCCCGTATATATGTAAGTAATCATGGGTCTATTGGTATATCATATGATTGAATGAATGAATACACAGCCTTTTATATCGGCTTATATATCTAATTACTAAACTTATTATGTGGTTTAAAATAAACTTAGTCCAATCTAATATTTGTGGTTTATTAATATTTTGTAAATCTGTTTTCTAGTCGGCAAAGGCCTTTTTCAAGCTTTTCCACTCAATTTTTTCATAAGCCACCTTGTTCTACGTCATTCCAGCCACTTGTCTGATGCCATCATCCCATTTTTTTTTTGCGGTCTGCCCCTCATTCGTTTCCTCTCTGGGGTACCACAGTCATTAATTTCCTCCATTTGTCATGACCTCTTATCATATGTCCTTCCCATCTCCATTTGATTCTTCTAATCTTTAGCGTGACTTCTATGGCTTTTGTCTTATTTTTGATCACTTTATTTTGCATTCCATCAGATTTTTTAACATTTAAGATAGTGGACATAGATATACAGACCATCGCATATTGGCAAATTACAATTTGTTATTTTTTGTGTTAATGCCTATGATTGACACCCGTACAAGATATATCGTAGACTAACGATAATACAAACTTACCATGATTGTGTTTTATTTCGTTGATTTCTTGCTGGTGTCGCCAACTGTTCTGCTCGAGCTGTAACTTTAAACTTGTAAGTTGAGCCGTCGGTTCATCTATCTTCTCTAACGAATCCTCTAGTAGGGTGCGGAAGAAATCGGTTAGCTGGGAAAAAAATAATAAGAACATAAATCAACAATATAGAAATGTACAAGCTATTATATATTAGCTAATAAATATATGTTTCTTTTATGAGAACGCCGCCCATAGACATCCGCGACACCGCAGGAGTCACGAAAGCGTTGCCGGCCTTTAAAGTATGTGTAGGCTTGTTTTGTGCAGGTGCCAATGTCGTATTGGTTCACACACGCACGAAAACACCGCTGAAGGTAGCTGGTTCCACAGGGTGGTGCTGCATGGAAAGAACTTTCGGGAGAAGCGCACCGTATTGGATCGTCACTCATTTAGATGCTGACGATGAAAATTTTCTTTATAGTGAATGTGCGGTTGTGGAATTCAGCGACAAAAATTATTCCAAACAATTCCTCGGAGCACTCCCTACGGTAAAAGCGGTAAAAAATGCTGAGAGATACGAAATCCCTCCGCAACATCAGAAAATCAAGCCGATTGGTGAGAATATAAAAATATATTAAAGAGATAGAAAAAATTGTGTCATTCTTAAATTTTACATTAGGTAATACAAATATGATAAACAAAACATTATAAAATTCAAAGCTCCATACGTTTTTAAATGTTAATGTTACTACTCGCAATCAGATGTGTTGTAAATTTAAAATTGCGGGGTGCGCTGTGACTCTTCTCGGAGGTACCGCTATACGATGTAGTACTCATTCGGGTGGCGCGTCCACTCGGGCATACACTATTAGAAATAAGGGGTGGAAGCCTGAGATACAAGCTTACCCCTAGTTCAGGAACTAGCCCGCCACATATCTATTGTTTTCTCTTTATATTGTAACCTATATTTGTAATTTTGTGGTGTCGAAATAAATGATTATTATTATTATTACTCTAAACTAATCGGCGGGTACCGATATACCTACGCGGGGGGTGGGGTGGGGAGGACTGTTGACCGAGCGTCGAAAGCGCGGCCGTATTTTTAGGGCCCGGCGCACGTGCACGTGTTTACAGATTTTTAACTTACATAAAAAATTACAATTTAGCTTTAATCACTCTTTAGAATAATTTAAACACCAATAGTTTATAAAAACAGTTACAAATTTCAAGCACTAAGCGTACCTTGACAGCATTTTGATTAAGCTTCGCAGTGAGAGGACCAGCTGTAGAAGGAGGTGGCACAGAACCCAGGGGAACATTTGTTTCAAACGGGTTCGTTAGCGGCGGCCGCTGCATTAGACGGGGTGGCTATAAATAAAAATTTGAAAATTATTTTTATTGTTATTAAAAATAGACTACGCAATTTTATTTCTATAAAACTTGATCACCATTCCAAACAAGATTACAATGCTTGTTTTTGAAAGATATGATTAACTTGAATAGTCTATTGGTGCGCGTTTTCGTGGCACCGCGTACAGCGGGAATGTTGCGGCGGAAAGAGCGCTTGTACCGAAAGGGTTAATCGTTTACAAAACTCACCTCTCCAGGTGCATCAGTGCTACTGCAAGATGCTGTTGTCGTTGTCGCTACGGATGCAGAAGACGATGCCGTTACCGACATGGGTATGGATGTTGGGATTAATGTGTTGACCGCGGCTCCGGAAGGCGTGGCCATCGGTATTACCGCCGTGCTAAGATTGACACGATCCGATATACCGTTCATTACTGGCGGAGGTGGCGAGTCCTGTAATGATTTTTTTTATTATTCTATCAAAGGTTCTGATTCTCTTTGTGTGATGTGGATGGAAGGGTCGGTAAACCGGTAGGGTCGGTAAGTCGGTAAACCAAGGAAAACATACCTTGAACAAAAGTGCCGAAGTTTTTAGGAAAGGCCAGATCAAGTGTACCCTAAACAGACGAGCTTGCACGAAGAACTTGTCACTCACCGAGAAACGGCCAACGTTGGTGACGTTGACAACATCGGTGACCGTTTCTCGGTAATTTTCTATACATTTCTTCGCAAACGCACAACAATATTTTTCTGATTTCTGTTCGCGGATCTTAGGAACGTTTATTTTAAGAAAAGTCTTGATTAAAATGAAATTTATTTTTATTATTATTAATCTTAAGGTACCGGATCGATCGACGGATTGGTTGTTGGATCGGTCCTCCTTTCGATGTAGCAACAGCCTATGGATCCATCGACGGATCGTTCGATGGATCGACCAACCGATCCATCGAACGTAAGTTACCAGGAGATGAAATTTAAAATTCGGTGTATTCATATATGTATACCTCAAAAGGTCCAAAAATATAGAGAAAACTTTAAAAAAAAACTAAATGACTTCGAATAAAACTTGAAGTTAGCATATTTCGCGCATGGACAACTGTATGTCGCGTGTTCGCGTTCCGGAAAGCCAGCATTAGTACGTAAATATGCACTAATGCTGGCGTATGCGTAAACGAAAAAAATGTAGCTTACCAGAAAGATTCAAATTAAATAATTTAAAAAAATCTTTTATGTAAATAATATACTTTTACATTATTAATTTATTTGAAATACGATAAACTTTCACCTAATATCTAAAATTCTAACCATACACGATGCGAGTTTTAACGATTAATTAATATTAAAAATTATAATTGGAAGATTGATTATGATTGACAATCACTGATCAAATATTATAATTACATAAGTTGTAGGTGAAACGAACTTCAACGGGTCATCTAGTATTGTATAATACTAATATAAGAATAAATAAGATTACAAAAATAAAATAAAAATCTCAAAGTCATTACTTTTCCCTTCCCATTATCCATATTTTACAGTTTTCTTGCTCTTTCATAAAAAAATAAGTTGTATAAAACCTTCAACTTACATTTACTCCTCCTACGGACATAACAGGCTGCAAACTTAGCGTCCATTGCCCATTAACTGATGTAATCAGTGGAACAGTGTGTACTGTAGTAGGTACCTGCCCAATAGTGGGCACCGTGGACAGGATGGTATTGCTGGTGCTCGTAGCAAACGGCGCCGGCGTTAGCGAATGCGGTATGAGTGGTGGAGTTGCTGTATTCACCCTGTTTGCTGTAGAGATGTATTCTTTATTTTACGCCAGAAACAAAATTATATACATATACACTTCTTTGCAAAAAAACGGGCGGTTAATTATAAAGTTTATTAATAGTTTTAATAGCCTAACAACTATGTCACTGGCACTGGGGATGAAAAAAAATATGTATATTTTTTAAATAATCCCTTTTTTAGTTAGTTACATTCTACTTACTTTTCACGGGTTTGTTGTCAGGCAACTAAAACTAACTTTTTGTTATTTTTGTAGAACAATTTATGTTTTTCGCATCATCCTGCCAATAAGGCAGGCGACTTAAAACAAATATCTTTGTGTCAATTGAAATAACAGAAAAAGCAATAAGAGTTAGTAAAATCATAATCAAAGAACCTGGACTCGATACCAAAGAGACAGGTTCCATTTAGAGAAGGCAAAGTTCTGGCAGAAAATGTTGCACACAACCACAAGACGACCACTTTTTAGTGACTCAGGTGCTGAGGAACCGCCAATGCAGTTGCATAGACCTCAAACGAAATCTTGAAGAGGTACAATGAGCACAAGTTAGGCTATGGACTGTAAGGAGGAGGTTTTTAGCTGCTATAAGAGAAGTAGGATATAAAATATAGTAAAGAAGAGAGAGTATGAGAGCATTCCAGCGAAGATGAATAGGAAGCCAAACCAATTATAAATATTATGTAACAAAACCGCTCAATATTGTCAAATTGTACCTCCATTAAATGAAGATAGCTAATGTCAGCATAATTAAAGATTCGAAGGAGAAGTTTCTGTGTTAGGGTCAGTCTTGCTGAAATTTGGCAAAAGCCCAAAGCGCTCGCGTAGACCTGAGGAGCCGCCGCAAGCGGGACTCGAGAAGCTAGTTTTGTTACATACTGTTCAAATTATACATACCAGTAGTTGTTATAGCAGGCGCTGGTAGTCTTGAATTAGGACCATTTACAGCTATCGGCCTGACTCCTTTAATAGGTGCTTGGGTTATCGGCGGCTGGATCGGGATATATACCATTGAATTTTTACCATTTAATTCTGATCTTCCATCATCCACCTTCTTCGGTTGGGGGAATGTCTTCTTAGCTCGGACGCGAATCTCTGGCAATTTCGATGCAGTTTTTCGTGCAGTAAGTGATGCATCAACCACTTTGTTCATTCGTATATCACGTAAAGAAGTCACGCTTGTGGCGTTAACTGGACGAAGTTTGAATGCATTCATCAAATCGAGTTTTTCGCTTTGTCTGTCTGCATCATCAAAATCTATAGGTTCAGTCTTTATTTCTACTTGCATCATTTCCTTTTCTTTCGGTTCATTTTCTGGAGACATCATACGAGCAAAAGATCGCACTCCCACCCGGCCGATCATAGGGTTATCAGTTCCGTTTATCTTTTGTAGTTTGTTTACAGCTTCTTTTATGTTACGTGGATTATCTGTGCTTGTTGGTGTAAAAATACTTGAACCTGAATGTGCTTCAACAGTTACTTCCACAGTTTTAGACAACTTAACATTTGAGTTGTTATTAGGGGTTGTCGATAGACTCCGAACACTACTTATTGTAGGTAACCCTGTTGAACTAATGGTTACTGCATCATTCATATTATGTATTTTATCTGAACTTGTTTGAGGGCAAATGCTGGTATTCAAAGTTGCATCTATTGTTATTTCTACAGTTTTAGATGAGTTAGCATTTGAGGCGCTATTAGCGGTAGTAGATAGACTCCGGACACAACTTATTGTCGGCAGCCCTGTTGAACTTTTAGTAATAATTTTCTTAGCTCCTTCTCGAGCGATCTCAGCTAAACTAGTATCATCATCAAATTGGATGCGGTCTTTTGTTGGGTTGTGGTTAACATCATTTGTTTGAGCAAATGTCTTGTTTCGTTCTAAAGGATTTTTTTCAGATTCACTTTCCTTATTTTTACCAGCTGTATAATGTTTTTTAAATTTTTCCTTATTGCTATCTACACTGTTTGCCCTTCGCCTGTCTATTTTTTTTGAACTACTATTATTCAATGACTTATTTTTTTGTAGTGACTTTGATTTTTCTTCTTTATCAGCCAAATGAGATTTTTCTGTTCTTGATGGTCGTTGCTTTGGTGAAAATGACTTTTCTGGTGTTGCTTTATCTTTTGGAGTGCTTGTTTTTAAAGTGTGTCTCGTTTTGGAAACTTTAGGAGTGACTAAATTTTTTATATCCTTTTCAGTAGTGTTATGAGATAAATCTTTGCTGTTATTCTGCACTATGTCTTCTGATTTATTCATTTCATTTACCACTTCAGAAGTCTTATTTACAGGATTATTAACATTAATACTATATTTTGATTTCTCATCTTTTGTAGGGCTTCCTTTTATAACACTTTCAACACGTTTACGTTTACCATTGCTGCTAGTACTACTATCTATGATAGTAAATACTGCTTCTTCGAGATCGGACCTTCGTCGTTTTCTTAATGCTTCACATTCATTTTTCTCCGGGTTCACTTCAGCAACCTTGTCTCTATAAGGAAATATAAGTAAATTATATATATGAATATGATATATCTAGTCATACGCATTTTGGAACTATATACTTACATTTCAATGGAAAAATCATCTTCCACCTTGACAATTTCAGCTCCATCTGCCATTTTACGTGTCAATATAGTTGAATTATCCTCTCCTTCACTCATTTCTCTAAAATAACATTAATTTGCCAATATAATTATTATTATAATATAATAAATAACATAATAAACTCTGGTTTATTATATGGACAGTCAAAAGTTTTACTTAGCTAAGATCCGCGACAAGTATATAGTGATGGATTTCCGCAAAGTAACGCCTGACTCCATTAATAATCTGGTTTATTATATTGTATTATCATATATAATTTCATCAAATTCAATTCATATAATTGCTCGCCAGAGTGATGTTAATTTTACATAGATATTTTATTAAATAACTATTATTTTAAATTTAAAACAAACCCGCGTGGTTTGTTTCTATGTGTTATTAACATCAAAGATTTATCTAATATTGAGACGGAATAAACACAAGACATATTGTAGGATGATTCTTACCCATCAATTAGTGAACTTTTGGAGCTTTTGGAGTTTGATCTGCTCTTATCTTTGGTTGTGCTCGTTGGAGTACTCCCATGCTTAAGATTGGGTATTTTCACTTCCCCATCAAAGGAGGGTATCTGAAAATATTATGAAAACTCAAATTATGTTAAATATTTTTACTGAGTTCAATGCTTTTAATTCTACCAATCTGAAATTAAATGTTATTGGTGGTTACGAAGTATAGAGTATGCTATTTCACATTTTTTACACTTTCTTACACATTTGTTTTACTATAGATTGTTAAATTACTTATTAGTCAACTTCTACTGCATATTGAGTGTAGTGGTAGAGCCACGCTGCAGAGGAATACTTTGTCAAGAATAGCATAATATTTTTCTGTAGCATAAATGGGCCGGCTCGCCCGGGCAAGTACCACACTCCCGCAGAAAACTGGCGTCTGAGTGGTAGGACCGATTGGCTCAGTGGCGGGGCCCTCCGCCCGCGGAGTCAATGGTCGCGGGTTCGATTCCCGCATCGGAATAAATATTAATGTGGATTTATAAATGTTTATTCCGAGTCTGGTAACCCCCCCAATCCGCATTTCCTTTCCTGCTCTTTCCTTTCCTTTCTATCCTTTCCCTTCCTCTCCGCCAATCCACGGTCTGCCGTGCCAATGGATGCGTGGCTAGGGGCGATCCTAGTCGTAATCGTGCCGATCGTCCCGGGGTCGGGCTCCCCCGGGTACTTATGGTGCCTTACCTCAGCATGCAGGGCTCTGCTGGGGCTGACCTCCATCCTACCTTGCGGCTCGTGGGATTCACTAAGACGAATTTAATATACCTAATTTGTCGAAAATGACGGCAACGTGGTTCGCCACCCGTCACGTCCTGATTCTCACGAGGGCGAAAAGTGACCAATGACGAGCCGTTTCGCTGCGATGAATGGCAGCGGACGAAGCTCTGTGGTCTCTGCCAACCCCTGCGGGAGATAGGCGTGAATATATAAATATATATATAAATGTGCCTAATAATTAATCGGCATACCATCATTTTCAGTTGTTCCAAAAGATTTGTAGGATCAAACTGGGTCTTGAATGGCGGGTACACAAACTTGCCGTATTTTCTAGAAATATTACGTATATGTTCCTCTGCTTCCTGAAATAATAATAAAAATTTTGTGATTTGTTAAATATTCCAAACTTTTTTCTTCTTCTAATAAAAACTCAATTCAAGAGCAAAAATTAAATAAGATCTATAACAAATCACAAAACCTAACGTTTTAATGATAAGTTGTTACTGATTGCTTCTTTTTTATATACATTTTCTTTCTGGCTTCTCTATTGTCTTTATTTTCCGAAGTACTGCTCTAATTTATTAGAAAACGTTAATAAAAATCTTATACAATATAGTGTCATAATTTAATATAAGCTATTGTTTTATACGAAATAAATAAATAAATCCCAGACAGATCGATTTTAGAATAGAATAGAATAGAAAAACTTTATTTATGAATAACTAAAATTAAATTCTTAATAATATTTTATATACAAATAAATACACAAAACAAAAAGAAAATAATTTTAATCTCACGAGTGTCATAAAATGGTTCTTGCTCAGCATATGCCGGGCGCACTATTAGAGCACCCGGCGCTGGTTTTCAGCAAGAACCAACGTCGATAGTTCGCGATTTTCATATTTACAAAAAGAAATAGAGCATATCAATAAAAACCATTCCATCGAATAAAGTAGGATCGAACGATTGTTGTTTACGTACATACTTGTCACTTAAATGTAAATATATCATGCGCAAGTGAAACTTTTAAGATTTCTTTTTCTTGAGGATAACATAACTGGAGAATCGTTTAAGATAGCATCACAAAATAGAAAATATATATGTAACTGGTATATATTCTTCTTTTTATTAATTATTAGAAATTACACTCATTAAACCTTATTGGTTCCACTCGGTAATTTATTGCTTTATAATCTTAATAATAAAAAAGCAATTAATAACCTTTATTATGGGTACATAATAGTAAATCAATAAATTATTAGGATTAGTCCTTACCTGCATACTATCCAGTATATCTTGTCTTTTAGTCCTGAAGTTGTTTGGATCTTTCTCGGAATAAAGGTAGCAATCCTTGGCCGGCACCCAAGCACGATCGTGGGCTCCAAAAAATCTCACGTCAACTAGACCTGCACTGTTAATAGTCATTCCCTTGGCTGGCCAGTGCGGGAAACCTGCCATCAAATATAAAAAGTCTAAAGCAGTCCACAGTTTGACATTCCTCTTTCAAGTATTTATATTCCAAACCTCTTTCAAGTAGGGGAAGATTTGCACAAAATTATTATGCGCGCCTTAAGCCGTTTCACACCACTAGCATTGACGCTCTTTACTAGTCTGTAGCAATTTAATTTAATGTACAAAAAAGAGGATATCTGCAGTTTTTTTTTGCCATTTCTTCTCCGTCCAGAGGTAACTCATTATGAATAGGTGGTAAAAGCACCTGCTAACGTTCTGACGTTCAACGATTGAAATGTAATTTCTTATTTCGAAAATAAAGAATTAGAATCAATAGACAAAAGTAAGCGAGTCACATGAATTTTATTGAAGGAACTTAGAAACAAATACCAAACCAGAAAGTTCATATCAATAGTAATATAAAAAATAGATGATGGTAAATCAATATTATATAAACTTATATAGTATGATTTTTTTCCGATTAAATACATATTCAGGAGAGACCATTTTTTTGTAT
Organism: Baronia brevicornis; assembly: GCA_031353405.1. Taxonomy (NCBI): domain Eukaryota; kingdom Metazoa; phylum Arthropoda; class Insecta; order Lepidoptera; family Papilionidae; genus Baronia; species Baronia brevicornis. The sequence goes on from JASFAT010004431.1 coordinate 97,806, forward strand.
TTACTCATAGTTAGGTCTTTGTCTGATATTTCTTAGGTTTCCTTGAAAGTTTAAGCACATCAGATGGGAAAATAGCTCCATTGTGATGTTATATGTTAGAATATGGTGTTAGTAATATTACAACTGTAACAGACCACTTCTGGATATTTGCCACCACCGTGTGATTTAGTCGCAGTCTTCTGCCACGAACTGTGGAAATGTGAAACAATTTACCACCTGCAGTGTTCCCACGTGGTTATGACATAGGGGCAATCAAGAGAAGCGCATCTGCGCCGTGTCCGGCGTTGCGGATGTCTATAAGTGGCGGTAACTGCTTACCACCAGGTGATCCGCATGCTCGTTTGCCTGCTCTGCTATAAAAAATGAGAGTTGTTACCGTAATCTCCACGCATAGCTGGCGAACTGGGAAATCGCAGAATTCTCGGTATAAGTTCTTATTACATTACCTTTAAGCTTTGCCCAAAGCAATATATGCGGTGTAGAGCAGACGTCAGTGAACCAAGTGGGACTTCGAGTGTGCGCGGCTGCATAGCACTCGGGGCAGGCTTCAATCTCGACCATCTGAGCGCGGCAGGAGCGCACCAGCCCCCTCGCCGCACTTGTCAGCTTCGACTGTTCTGTAACCCGTTTTGCCCCAAACACCTCTAGTAACGGAATGCAACATTATTATCACCAATATAATAATATTCTGGATGTATCGTCCTTCTCTCCTCTTCTTTATTGTGATTTATTTTATTTATCACTATGTGGACACTCAGAAGTTTTACTTAGTTAATTTCCGAGATAAGCAAACAAAAATAGAAAAATAGTAATGTGTGTTTTTACTAGAAGAAGTGGATTTACGGGGAACTTAAACTAAATCTTACCGAAAAACGGCCGTCAGCAACTCTCCACATCTCAAACAACACACACCACCACTCTTCCAAAATGTACACGACACGTGTTTCGGCTCAACACGCGGCATCATCATATATAGGTAGACTCTACGGAAGACAACCGTTAAGGTTAAACTTAAACAAAGTATACATAAACTAAAGGTTAAAATTAAACTTAACGATTGTCTTTTAGTAAAGTCTACTATATCCTATCCTAATGCGGGAGTGAAATCTGTGACCACTGAATTCGCAGGCGGTAAATTTGATATTTAACCATTTAGTATGTCAAATAAATTGATAAATTATATTTTGTATACAAATAAATATATATTCTTACGCGTATTAAATATAATGCTGTTATGCAGTATCCATTGAGCATCTGCCAAGAAGGCTTCAGTACTCCCGTAGGCACCATCAGTAATATTATTTCTCATGAGTGTGAGGTCCATAGGATGCACCACACATTTCTCATACTCGGGGAATGAAACATAGTCCACGGCCTGCATGAATGGCTCCACCTTACAAAATATAGAATTAAATATAATTAACCGATCTCTAAGCCAAAAATTGACACCTAAATGAAATAAGGGATCTCAAATTCGAATTGGATATTTATCTAAATGTCTTAGTGGAAAGCTACAGCTTTCGTAGTGTATGGCCACAGGTTTTATTTCCATGAGAAAATTATGAATGCTCTACAGTTATTTTATCCGAGACAGAGTGGGCAATCCTTGGTGGGTTAAAGTCCACTCCTTCAGAAATGGAGATGGCCATTGCCCAACAATCGACATACATATATGTATGTTCCACACTGATACAATAACAAAAGAGATAGTGATATACTGGATTCAAACCAACTTGTGCTTGTGTGATAAGTTTCGAGACGCACTTTTTTAATATAAAAAATGTATTAACGTTTATATAGTAATATACTTCTTATTCTCTTAACATCAAAACTAATTTAAAATATCAATATATAATATTTGACACTATTATATATATCTCAACCGACCAACTGTCTCTGGCGGAGCCCATGGTCGCGCATTCGATCCACGCATCGAAATAAATAATCGTCCGTTCCTACAAAAATGGGGTGGCTTAACAGTAGAAAATATAACAAAAAAAAACAAACTATACTGTATGTATGTATGTATATATATACATACATATATATATATATATACATATATATATATATATATATATATATATATATATATATATATATATATATATATATATATATGTGTGTGTGTGTGTGTGTGTGTGTGTATGTGTTGTAGAATAAATAAATTCAACTTTTAACAAAATTTCCCCTTTTGCACATGACGATATAACAAATGACCGCCATATGTTCCTCATATCGAAATCAATATTGTGTTAATGTGATATATTACGTATTTTCTGTATCTCATTTTGAACCGCTAGGAGTTTTTAAGTTCATGAGGACTTTTCAGAATTTAAATTAAGAATAATGAATTAATGTATGCTCCCTTTTTTTGCAGCCTATATATACGTCCCACAACTGGGCACGGGCATCACAATTTTTGTGAAAATAGATGTTAATCCATCAAATGCTTAATGAATAAATGAAAAAAAAATTAAATCAAAGAAAAAATATACGAATTACCAGAGTAAAAGTATTAAAAGTTATTCATTTTCATAATTTGTAATAAAATGATGTCAATGTTATATGACGTTGCATATTTAACAGTCAAAACTGCTACAAAATGTCCGCTAATAGAAACGAATGGCTACCCAACGTGATGAATCAAGAAGTATGCAACACACACACAAGCGATAAGCGTCACAGACGCGATATACGAAGCATTTATTATTAGTAGAGAGGGAGACGGCACGTACTATATCGATTGCGCGGCGTTAAAAAGGGATAAAAGACATCGTCGTCATGCGTTGGGATTGTGTTACGTAGATAAGTAGCAAGGTCATTTCACCAAGAACTACCCGTGATCGCAACGAAGCGCGCCATGTAACACTGTATAGCATATCTAAACATATGGGAAGACCAGAGAAAATTAACATTGTTACTGTTTGCGTTTGCAGTTTTGATACTATATCTTAAATTTTAAAGCAATTATTGCTTTTTAATATCACCTATTGAGGCGAGGTTTATATCAATATTCTATTTTTTTTTGTACCAAAGTAAATACCTACTCATAAAACCTAAATTACCTACATTTTTTGATATTATTAAACATTAGTGTTAGGTATCTCAAAAAACATGCCTAAAATTGCCAATCAATGTCACAAACAAAAACTTAATGAAAAATAATTATAATTTAATGAATAAAAGATACCTAGCTAAAGTTTATATAAATAATAACTTTTTTTTTGTAAAGAACACACTTCTTTTCAAAAAAAATTGTTATTATTTACATAAAACTTCTAGGTAGGTATCTTTTATTGGCATGTTTATTGAGATACCTAAAAACTAACCTCTAAGTATTTCTTGCGTGCCTATGAGGAAAGGTTTTCACTTCTTTAATATCAATCCTAATTATATTGATAATAATAATTAAGGTCCTTCCATATTTGTAATAATTTTACAATTGGCAATTATATAGAAAAAATGATGGAAATAAACAATGTAGATGTTTTAATGAAGATAAAAAGCTGCTTAGGACCTGAAGAAATATATAGCAAATTATGTTCGTCATGTATAATTCACTATCAATATATAAAATGATTATTATGTTGTTTTGTAATGTATTGAGTATTATAAATTGCTTTGTTATTCACGCATAACCTCCACATTTTGGGATTATATGGCAAAGAAATTATAATCCATTGATTAAAGCCATAATTACACTCAATTTAATTTAAAATAAGTAACTATTAATGTATGACTAATATATATTTGACAGTAGTTATCTATAATAATTTATTACGTAGTCTTATTATTTGTCATAATAATATTAAGTACATATGAGGAGTAAATATTTATTATTATAGTACAGACTAAATAATGGAATACATTACCCCATTGAGTTCCATCATGCGTTCCAATGCATGATTAAGCAATTCACACAACAAACCCAATGATATCTTTTTCATTGCTGGTGATCTGAAAATAAATATGTATTTATGTAATATAATCGTTGAGTTTCGTCATAGGAAAATAACATATTTATTGAGTCTTAGTATAATTTTTTAATAATTCTTAGTAGAATTATTTTCAGGTTATAAAACATTTTCTAATCTTTTCATCAATATTATGTATAATCATATTTTATGAAAATCATATGAAATGAGTTTTAAAATGGTTGCTTAATAAATCATGACATAATTTTTTTTTTCATAATTTAATTTGAGTAAAAATATGTTATATATTTTATACAAAATGTTATACGACTTGAATTTATAAACTAATGCATTTAACCATCTTATACATTTTATTGTATATGACCATGACAAGATAATGTTTTAAATAAGAATACTATTAAAAAAAGATGTTCCTAATAATTCCGGTTTCTATTTCAAACTATTAAACATTTTATAACTAATTGCATGGGTAAAAAAATTGCTATCCATAAATTACATTACAAATTTCATAATTTCACATTTTTTCCATTTCAATGCAGAGTATTACAGATTATGTAATATAATATTGCCTTATATAATATATAAGGCAATCCAATGCAGGGTATGGAAGGCAACTATTTAACTAAAATAGTTTATGCATGGGGGAGAAAAGTGGAAGTTAGTCAAGTAACTAAAAATGTGAAGTCTGTAATTGGACTGAAAATAAACAGCACTGTGTCATTTTTGGAACTATATAGAAAGAAAAATATTAATAAGTATATACTATTCAAAAAAATATTATTTTGGTGACAACTTTTCTCTTTACTGGTACATATATTTTAATTAAAGTACTAAATAAATAAGTCCTACAAGTAATTCTGTGGTACCATAGAAATGGCCAGTCATAAAGACAGACAGTGGTAGAAAACTGACATGGAAAAGGTCATTGAAATAATACCAATTCAAATTTACCAAAATTAAAAACTGGTATTCAGCATTACTCTTACTATAGTAATTCTCACTAATTACTGTAGATTTACAAAATGTACATTAAACATATTTTAAATACAACTTTATTGTTTTGTGCTTCTTTTTATTTATTATTTTTTATTGTATAAAAACTGTTCCAATGAAAAATAGATTTTTATAATGTGATTTTTATAAAATCACACACATCATCATCAACAACCTACAGCAGTCCAATGCATGACATAGGCCTCCTTCAAGAAGCACAACCTAGCCCCATCTTTGGCTTCACACATCTAGTTTGTGTCAGCCATTCCACACAGATTATCACACCAACTAGATGAGGGGTATCCCACACTATATTTGCCATGATGCGGTCTTCACTCCAACACTCGTCTGCTCAAGCAGTTGTCAGATATCCGAAAAACATATATAAAAATATTGTAATTTACCATTGATGTATAATTTAAACTAATGCATTCATATATCCATAGTAATTTAAAATATGTTTTAAGGTTTGCTCAAGTTCTTCATTTTATAAATATATTTATACAAGATTTACATCATCATATTTTGACATTTATTGACAAAATATCTAAACTTACCTAGTTTCTGAACTTTCAGCTTGCAATACTAATAGGCATTCTGGACAAACCCAATTTTTCTCTATGGTAATTTTACTTCGCTCGGTTCCTGATAAACATTTGAAATGGAAAGAACGGGGGCATATAGTACAATGCATAGGTGAATGAGTTTTTTCATTTCCATTTTGTTCTACTGCCCAATGACACCTCCAGCAATATGGATCTGAACGAAGTTTGTTTATTTTGTTTAACATCTGTGATGCAAAACATTAAATATTAATATAACATACATATTTACACAATTAAATATATGAAACATGATTATAATATATACAATATGTCTAAATTTAAGTATTTATTATATAAATACTTAAATTTCAACACAGCACACAATTCTATATAATAATATATCCATTATCCATATATCCAATAGTATCAAATAATAGAACAGATAACAATAAGGTTCCTATTATAATGTATGAATCTTTTGTTTAAAATAAATTATACTATTTTATTTTTTTATACTTACTCTATCTTCTTCCAATTTTCTCTTTTTAGGTGTTAGAGATGGAAAATCTCCATGTGTATCTTTACTTTTATTTTCATTTACTTCGTCATCTGACATGATACAACTCTCAGATTCGCTTTTATGAGTCTTCCCTGTTACGGAATTAAGAAATTGTTTAACTTTATTCACAAACTCTGGATTCTGGGAACGCATTGATCTTTTAATCAATATTTTATCAGTTTTATCACTGCTAGTACTTTTTGGTGAACTGGTTCTGCTACGTCCACCATGTACCCTATCAACTTCAACTGAGGGGCTCAAAGCAGGATTCACAGTATCCAAAAGTGTTCTAGATTTTCTAGTTTTACTTGTGAGCTGAGTACATTCACTTATTATTTTGGATTCTTTAGCTGAATTAATCAGAGATTTCAATTCTCTACTAATGCTTTTGTTATGATCTTTTTCAGCTAAATCAGAATTTGTATCCAAAAGAGAATCTTGAGTGGTCTCCTTTTCTGTTATATCTAATGAAACACCATTATCATTTTTTTTATTGTCAGCCTTATGATTTATATCAGAATTACTAATGTTTTCTATACTTGAGGATTCAGTCTTTGATTCTGTATTATTTACAATACTTTTAGACTGTTCTTCTTGCATGATGGAAACTTTTTTAGGTGACTTTTGCACATTCATAAATTCTTTCTTATCTAATTTAATATCAGTGTTTAAGTTACTATTCTCTTTAAGTTCATGTAGGGTTTTGTGTGATGTTTCTACTTCTTCTTCTTGAGTGGGAATTGTGATACCTTTATCTGGTAATAATTTGATAGGAGACTTACATGCTCCATCTTCCGATCTTATTTCAGTTTGGGGAGTTACACTAACTGCTTGAATGTTTTCGTTCTTTTGTGGAGAGTTTTCAGTACATTTTAGTGGCTCTTTAGTACTGGCAGTTTCAGTATCAGTTTCTGATGTGTATGAATTTAGCACATCAGGAGTAGTATCATCTTCCTTTATTGTCTCCACCAAAATAACCGTTTCGACAATGCTTTGCAATCCTGTAATATTTTGACTTTCAGGGACATCGGCAATTGTAGATGGAACATCTGTCTCCATATGAGCTTCTGAACTTTCTTCCATCATCTGTGACAATAAAAATATATTAAGTAATTTTAAGTTTATCGTTTGTTATACAAAGAAAATAGTTATAACAACAAAAATAGTAATTTTAAGTGACATTCTAACAATAAACGTCTTAATATTAAGAGAACCGGTCATTACCCAAGCTCAACCATTCAGCCAGTTACTTGCCTACTTTCAATACAATCATACAAATAGTAGACGTTTTGTCGTGCTCTTTTTCGTGTACGTTTTACCACAATACACCCAGTTATTTTTATGTCATATGATATTTATTTTTTAGGCTATTTATGATAAATATACAATATCAGCAGCTAAAAATATTACAACGTTCACAAGAATTCACACATCGCCAAAGCACAACTGTCTTTATCTCTATATCTATATATATTGTCTATGTATGTAATGTAAATTTTAGTCGCGTATAGCTATTGGATACTCTTAGTGAATATGATTGGTTGAAGTTGAAATGGTCTGAATGTATCTCGCTCGTAACTGGATAGCTCTCTTTTTCTCTTACTTGCAACATGAGATACGCTACCTCAGTTTAACTCATCCTCTTCAAAATATAGTTATTTCTTTCTAATGTAAAATAAATATAAAATTAAGTTTTTTCAAGATGTTCATGCTATACGTTGACAATATATGACAGTATTGCTAGTACATTTTATTCTTTCTTCGGGTTTCTTATTTTGGCCCCTTTTAATGTAATATATTTGTTGATGATATTGTTTTGATTGTTAAACTTAACTAAAAAAACTAACGAACTAAACGTGTTATATTACTACTCATACTAAAATTAAAATCAATCAATGAATAAATCCATACCCAATAGGTTAGCCGGTAAGGTAATCACCACATTTTGTAGTGGATTGAGGATGGTACATTTGTTTGTATTCAACTCAATATTGGTTTTTGCTCTCAAAGTCGTGTAATATGACATGAAAAATAACCACAGTTAAATATAAAACAAAGTAAAATTGTTATGTCTTTGAATAAGAAATTGTAATACCAATTTAGTAAACCATGCTGAAAATTTCGAAATATATCTCGATAGTAATTTTATATTCAATACACACATTGAACATATATCTAAGAATGGCTTTAGATAATGATTAATTTCGTCAGAACATAGATTTTAGAATTTGGCAACTAATCTTATATAACCTTTTTATAGTTTGTTTATTATTCGTTCAATGTGATATGGAACCTGCAATATATATATACAGTTTTTGGAATACCATATGGTTATGTTTAGGTTTACATTATTTTTAGGTTTTGAATTAACATATTAGTTCATTTGTGATACATCATTACATGCTCTGTGACTATTCAAACTTACGTATGGCTAGATGACAGTGACATTTATCATGATAATACAAATGTTCATTAATTTTCTAAATAGTTTAAATGGAATTTATTGAGCTTATACAGATTAATAAATTAGATGGAGTTATATTAAAATATCCACATCATGAAAATGTGGATGGAACTGTTTGTATCACAGGACATCATCTTATTTTAAGTTCAAGAAAAGAAGGCGTTCGTGAATTATGGGTACAATTAATCACATAATGCTATTGTACATTATATATATATATATATATATATATATATATATATATATATATATATATATATATATATATATATATATTTGTTCTTTTTTTTTCGAAAGGTTCCTTTCGTTATGTAGAATGTGTGTTATTTAGCATTTAATATCCTGAAGTAAAACCGTTCAATAAGTAAATTTAATTCATGTATACTTAAAATTAATACTATTTTTATGTATGGTTAAAATATGTATTTATGATTTACCTATATCTGTTTATAATAATATCCACAATAATTTTTAGCTTCTACACAAGAATATAGACAGCATAGAAAAAAAAGAGAACAAACCAATAAATGGAGTGGCACAGGGTGGATCTTTATTCTTGAAATGCAAAGATTTGAGAATATTCCAGTTGGATATTGGTACAACAACAGAATTAAATTTGATGGCTCAGACTTTAGAAAACTTATCAAACCTGCAAGATCCCAGTCTCTTTTATCCATTTTTCTATAGACATATGCATCCAATTGTAGAAAATGGCTTTACATTATATAGGTAAACATATTGTGTCATATATTTTGATAAGTAGCAATAGGTCAATAATGTGCAGTAATGTGCTTAGGATCTTAAGTTTCAGGTTCGTTTCTAATATTGAACTATCAATGTAAATCATATTTCCCTCACATGAACACTATTAGCTAAGAATGTTTAATAGCATTTCTAGTTATATTGATATATAACTAGTATTTTTTAAGTCTTCATTATGGGTTTTAGATATTTAAATTTTGTTTAAGTGTATTGTTCATCATCATCTAAAGGCTATCAATAATAAGCTAACAATTATTGGATATAAGTCTCTCTTAAGGTGAGGTCTCTTAAGGTGGTAAGGCCCATAAATGGGCCTGTTCATAAAGAGAAGAACTACTCTCTCACTGAAAACCAGACTTCTTTGTGATATAATTATATATAATACAAGTGATTATGTTTTTCTATTTTCAGTATTGAAGGTGAATTTACAAAAGTGTTAGCAACGGAAGAATGGAGAGTGTCACGTGTCAATTACAATTATACAGTATGTCCAAGTTATGGAAAGGGTGTGATAGTACCCAAGTGTATAGATGATGATACCCTGGTGGCCGCTGCTTCCTTCCGACAAGGTGGTCGTTTTCCTGTGCTCTCCTATAGGCATACTAATGGTGTAAGTAACAGTCATAAAATATTTTAAAATCTTTTATTTTTTGTGATCTATTATGATGCCTATACATGCATTATGTATTCTGTTATGTCTGACTGTTCTGGTAAAAATGTTAGATGGACAATTTACAACTAAACTTATTTATCATTTATGTTGCATATTATATTTTAAATCTGTATATACATAAAATTTAAAAGTTGCCTCTGGCTTTGTTAATCCTTTCGTGGCGAACAGCGCCTTTTAGCACTCAAATATAGACTCTCGCTCCGAGTGAACTTCGCATTTTGGCGATCAACTCCTAACCAAGCTCTTTCAATTTATGCTGCGTGGCTATAGATGATTGCGGTCTGTCATGGTAGAACACCATGCGCTTCCTGTTCACCAGCTTCGGCCGGTTTTTCTCAATAACATTTTTTAACCTCCTTTTTGTCAGTTGCTGACAGTAAAGGTCACAATCGATAGTTTTACCCGGTGGCAAAAGCTCATAGTGGACGATTCCTTTCCAATCCCGCCATATGCATAGCATCACTTTGTTCCGAGTCAGGCCGGGCTTTGCCACGGTCTGTGGGGCTTATCCATGCTTCGACCATGATCCTTTTTGCACATTCTTATCGTAAGTCACCCATTTTTCATCACCCGTAATCAACTGTTCAAAAAATGGTTCGGAATTGTTATGTTTCAACAAAGAATCGCAAATGGAAACACGTTGCATTAGGTTTCTCTCAGTGAGATCATGTACCCAAATGTCAAGTTCTTTCTTGTACCCAGACTTTCGTAAATGACGTAAAACTGTTTTATGATCAACATCCAGTTCTTCAGCAATGTCGTAGCTACTAATATGTCGATCTTGCTGCACTTTCTCAAAGATGGCACTGATATAATCTGTGACAGGGCGTCCAGAGCGAACCTCATCTTTCACACTTAAATTTCCAGACTTGAAACGCTTGAACCACATTTGTGCTACTCTTATTGATACCGCATTAGGTCCGTAAACCGCACCAATTTTATTCGCGCCGTTCGCCGCATTTTTACCTTTTTTGTAATAAAACTTTAAAATGTACCGAATTTCGTCACATACGTTCATTTTGCTTGCTTGAAAAACAATTAAAAAATGGCGGAACTAGTTTTTTTTAAATTTATTGCATCTTCAGAATGTCACATTTAATGGTATTAAAACCAGCCAGTTACATTCAGTACAGCCAAAGAGGTTTGATTACTAATAATACATTCAAAATACGAAAATACTTTTGCCCCGACCTAATACAATAGAAAATGATTAAAAATTGCACACTGCTTTAGGAACGACTCGCTTATCGTGTTGTCCGCGTTGCGATCTTTCACCGTCACGCCGGCTATTTAAAGCGCAATTCATTTTTAAGCACTTCGGCTCGAAACGATTAAATTGCATTAACAACAATTAAGGAGTGTGATGTTTCATGAGGTGATAAAAATAACTGTTTTTCTCTTTATTGACTATGAAAATCTATTTCTTTTGTACTAAACTAAATAGAGGATTTATATTAATTCTTGCATGTTTAAAAAATAGAGATCAAACCATAATGATTACCTGCGGTTCTGCACCATAACAAATAACGTAAAATTTAAAATTGGTGGTAGGATATATGCATTTTCTACAGTGCGGTGGTAGAGTACATCATTTCTCTCATAAAACCTGACTCATATAATTATTATGAAATATTTTCAATTGTATATAATCTATCTATAACATTTTGCAGGCTGTACTTCTACGAGCTGGTCAGCCACTTTACGGTTCAAAGCACAGGAGATGTCGGCCTGATGAAGCCATACTGAATTCGGTTGTCATTGTTGGTATGAAGGGAATCATATATGATCTCCGTAGTTCTAATTCTATATCACAGCAACAAAGTAAAGGTGAGATAATATTTTGAATAATAATTAAATATTTAACTACTAATAATAAATATAATACGCTTGCCTAAGCGTAAGGTATGAAACCTTACGCTTAGGCAAGCATGATTATATCCCATATGGTTTAATATCCTAGAATCGGGAGGCGTAGTGCTCAACAGTGGGACATGTTAAGGGACAATGTGGGGTAGCTCCATATTACAGTAAAAAATTATAGTATAGAGTCTCCCATTTCTTTCTGTGGGTGTTGTTTGAGGCGACTAGAAATGCAATACACATTTATCAGTAGATGGGCAACAGCATCTACCTGAAAATAAAAATAGATCCCCATTTCGCTCGCCAAGCTTGAGGAATATGACAATATCCTTCAATTCAAGGCTGGTTTACCAGTTGACTGTTATAGTAATATGGATTGATGATAATCAATATTATATTCCAGGCGGTGGATCAGAAAGTGCGTCCAATTATTCTCAGTGGAAAATATACAACAGATCCATGGACGATGTGGACAATCACCAGCAATTGTTGGAAAGTTTCTCAAAACTCATTGAAGGTATATAAACATTTGAAGACATAAAAGTGTCATAAAAATTAATTAACATAATCTATTTAAAAACATACTGATAAACTGACTGACAGATGACTGACACACATTTAAACCCCTTAGGTAAGAAACATTAAATTCTGCAAATGAATTCTTTGTATATGTTAGTGTTATTGAAGTATATTTGAAAATAAATCCTATAAGAAGTGCTCCTAATGATATTATTATTGAACACATTATTGGCTGATCACACTGACCTGAATAATGAGTCATCGCAAAATTAAAAAACAAGCCGTCATAAGCCGATTTTTAAACGGATGGTGTTGGTTGACAGGAGAGTTTACGTGTCTATGGTCGTCGGTAGCGCATCGATGGACACCGCCATCTTGTATTTGTGGTTAGGGGGGATGACTAGTGATGGGGGGAATTGTCTGTATATGAGGGCACATGCTCATTTTGAGAACATTCGCTGTTCGATTGACTTGAGAAACCGTGCGCAACTCTCTAAATGGGCATGCCATTTAGAGTGTTGTTCACGGTTCGAAAGTTCATGCAGAACGAACGTATTTTTGAACTTTTATGTTTATATGAATTTAATTGTTAAACTATTATTGGTTAATATTTTTTTAAGAGCGTACGAGCGATAATTAGATTTTAGATTATATTCAAATGTGCTTATTTAATGTTGATTATAAAGATTTTAATATGGTTTAAAAATCGGAAAATTTACATGTAAGTTTTCCGATTTCTTTTTGCCATATCTAAAAAATAAATCTGCTTATAATTTAATTCCATAAATGTGATATTATTTAATATAAGTTGCTTGTCCCTTAACTTAGCTTGCATCGATCGAGAAATATCAAGTGACAAGTGGATATCGAAGTTGGAGTCATGTGGCTGGCCTGAGTCCGTCAGAAACTCCTTGCACACCGCTTGCATCATTGCACAGCATTTACATCAAGTAACACCTTTTTATATACTCAATTTAATAGGGGGACATATTGTAATATGGGTCATTATTAAGTATATCAGAACAAATTTTCGCATATCCTCATACATTTTTAGTTGCTATCTTTTAAAGGGTTCAATGTTGAATTATCGTTTAATTTGCACTGTGTCAACTTGTGAACAGGTACATATATCTTGTGGGAACTGATCTGTCCCAGAAATGATTTTTTCGTATTCTGTATTATTTGTTTTCTAACTAGATTGTAATTTAACTTTACCTAACCAAACGTTTTCTTGGTTATGTGTGAGACTAGCTTAAAAGTTTAATTTGTACACAATACCGTATTTTAAAAAGGACAAAAAAGATACCGATATACCTACAGACTTTCCTTTGCCATTTCTTCTCTCTGTGATTTGGTGGTAAAAGCTTGACTGTTGGCGAACTAACGTTGCTTGTTGACAAATGGAATGTCATTTTCTTATCTCCAAAATTAAAAAAAAAAAATAATTCTGCATTCTTGAATATTTCGTTTTTTTTTGATAAACCGAATTTTTTTTTGATTTTTCTCATGATTGTTACAATCAATCCTGCCACCCCGTTTCGGCTTGACGTTGAGTTCTGGAACACCCCTGTATAGCAGGAGTATAGTTGCTGTTAAATAAAATTCAGACTCGCAAGTTACCAATATTTAAAAGACCGGTTTATGAACCTTTGTAATTAGGCCGTTTGTTGTATTGCAGAAAGCAGAGCCTGTCCTTATCCACGGTACTCGCGGCGAAGACGCCACTCTTCTGATTTGTTCATTGGTGCAGATTATACTTAATCCCGATTGCAGAACCATTAGAGGGTAAATATCATAATAATTAACAATACATTAATTTACATACATCACAATTGCAGTACATTGAAACTATATAATCCTGTCAAATAAATGCAAATATCTATTAGACTTTTAGACAATCAATTCAATATATTTATTTCAAATTATTTGTGTATAAAATACGTTTTAAATAATTGTATAATAGCATAGACATTTTATTTTTGAATAAAGATTTGTTTCCATAAAAAATGTTTTGTAAGGTAGAGTGCGCACCGCACTCAAATCTTATGTGTTCAGCTATAAAACTGGCGAAACTAGTCTACCTTTTTATGATGGTTTAGCCTTTAGTAAAACACTTATTATTTTTTCTGCATTTGTTTGCCTATCACGAATCTTAGCCAAGTAAAATCCTAAATGTCCACGTTATGCACAAAAACGAACAACAACTCCACACATGAGTACTCTACAACAATATCAACAAAAGTGTTGTTGGTTTCAGTCTCCAGGCGCTTATAGAGCGTGAATGGCTGCAAGCGGGCCACCCTTTCGGGTCGCGCCTTCGCTGCGGGCCGTATGCGACCCCACAACCCCGCGCCGCCCCCACCTTCCCCCTGTTCCTAGATTGCGTGCGGCAATTCCTCGAGCAGTTCCCGTGCAGCTTTGAGTACCGACAGTCATTCCTCATAACGATATTCGAGCACGCTTATGCTAGTCAATTTGGTACGTATACTCTATATCAGTGGTACTCAACCTTTTTTTCATAGGAGCCACTAACACCTGTTGATTGTGGTGTCGCGGGACGCAAAAAATAAATGAAAAAAGTATGTCATGTAAATAAATTCAAAACAAGTCACGACCAGCAAACAAAGCGACACATACATTGAAGTATGGAAGCTAAGGTATGGGGATTGGGGGTTTTATGTAGAACTATTTACTCAGCGTGCTCTCAATTTTTCTTTGCTGTTCGAAAAATTCATAATGGTTTAAAATAAAGTAATACCAGATGGATCAACCACAAAACCCCGGCGGTTCGCAGGTTGAGTGTAGCTGCTCTATATAATTTATAAATTCCAAAAACTTGTTCTATAATTTATATATTCAAAAAAATCTAAGCAAACAAGTGAAATAAAGCAAATAAATGTGGGCTGTAATATATTTTTAATTAAAAAAATATACAATTTAAAAAAGAAGACTAGCATTTTTTTTTTAATATTACTAGAATTCTTGTTAACCATTCCAACTAAGTTTATAATGCTTGCTAACAAATGGTTCACATCAATAGTCTAGTGGAGGATGCGAACTCACCACGTACATATAGTGAGCCCGAATCTTGTCAATTAAGATATTGCTGCTTATTAAAAAAATGTTTTTGAGATGTGTAATATACTTGTTTTTTTTTTCCCACCAGGAACGTTCCTATGCGATAGCGACCAGGAACGAGAATCCCGTGGGGTCTATGAGCAGACTACGAGCATTTGGTCCTGGCTGAACCAGCCGGAAGAGTTGGCCACCTATATCAATCCACTGTACGATCCTACCCCCGACGTTATTTGGCCATCCGTTGCGCCAATGAGCTTTGTTATATGGGAAGGTGAGTTGAAAATTTCTCCACCTTCATATTTTCTCTTTATTCAAGATAAAAATCAATAGTACAATACATGCAACAAAGAAAATAAATCTTTTGTATATTATCACAGCCCATATGGGACATATATGAGATTGCTGCACCCGGGCCTCCCAATTTCTGGAGGAACGGTCGTTAACCCACCACGTTTGTCCAGTGCGGATGGGCGGGTTTACCAGACTCGGAATAAATATTTGTAGGCAACAAATATATTTATTACGACTTAATTATGGCTATAGTAACGTGCATCACAATAAATAAACTGTTTGATATAATATAATAGACATGTACGTTTAAAGAAAATAAAATAAAAAACTCAGGTAAAAAGCTTAAAAATAAGAAATATTCATTTTTATTCTAAAGATTTTTTAAACTTTTATAATACAGCCTTTTGGCAACCATGGTTGCCAAAATATTGCCCCAATTTTGATTTTCGACAACTACTGTTGCCAACAATCCATATTTCGATATTTTCTCAATTTCTATACGTTGTAAAAAATTTTAAAAATTAAAAATAATTGAAGGAAATTACTTTAGATTAAAAAGAGGACTTTTTTCCGTTTAGTTTAAAGCGCTCAAGTACTTCATACTAAACGGTTAAGGATAATTTAACAAATTATTTGTACTTGTGTAAACGGTGCACTGCTGTCGGATAATATTTGCCATAAAACTTTTTTATAGCAGAGATAGTCCACAGATATCTGCAACGTCAGAGGCGTCATAAAATCGTAGCCGGTCACCTTTTACAACATTGGCGCACGTACCCTTCTTAGTTATTCCTTTTCAATTGCCACTTCCATGTTAAGGGGTGTTTTGGGTTTTAAAACCTTAACTGGAATGTAACAGCATTAAAAATGCTTTTATTTAACGTCGATGCCACTTCCCTGGCTAAGGTAAAAGTAAGAATTATCTTTGTATTTTTTGATAGCAATTAGAATTATTATGCCAGTGTCAAGTAAAATATAATAATATCAAATATCTCGGAATATACTTGGTAGCTTGTCACGTTATGTCTTGATAAAATGGTGGCTATTCTACCAAAATCTTCTATCGACTTTTTTAGTCAACTTAAAAAGTCATGATATACGCATTTATTTCATATCACTTATACGCCTTAATGGAACTACACTGCATAATACGCCACCACAATTAATATAACTGATAATAATAGAAAATAATAATAATATAAGATTATATGAAATAAAAACACCCACGTAAGTTGACGGGAAAAGTCCAAGAATTATCTTTCTCCAAAATATAAATGAAAATAATATACATATTTCAGAACTATATCTGCGCTGGTTGATTGAGCAACACACAGAAGAACGCGAAGAGCAGTACCGAGCGATACGCAGCAGGGAGCAACAGCTACGTGTGCAGGCGCAACAAATGCGTCGCGAACTGTACGATCTCGCACAACAATACTACGTGCCCGCTGAGAGCGATAAGTAGTCGATTTTCCCACCGGTGTTACGTTCTTATACCCATTCTCCCTGTAGATACCTGATGTCTCCCGTAAACCGTCTTCTTTTTTGCAGTACGGTCTCTACTAGAAAATATTTTGGCCGCCCCGCCGCCGCCAAAACCCATGGCTTCAAAGTAAATTTTACAGGAATGTGCATAAACACTGTTTATAGCATAGTATGTAATGTTTACTGAGTTTTTATATATCTAGTTGTTTGTACTACATCAAGCTAGACACTAAAATTTTCTAGTATGATGTTGTTCATGTATTTCAGGTCTTGGATTAGAAAAGTGGATGTAATCGAATGAAAATAAATATACATACCAATTTTAAGTATAATATAATGTAGACAAAATACAACTTACACACACATACATACACCTCTTCAATATAGGTAAATGTTTTTAAAGTCCTGCTTTGTTTGTTAGAAGTATATTTCTAAGAAACGCCTTTACTGATTTGCAAGACATTCAAATGTTTGTATCAATTTCTTAGACACGTATAAGAATAATAAACAGAAAGAATACCACCCGAAAATATGTTCAACTTATTATTACTATTTGACGATTCATATTGTGTAAGATAATATAATTAATAATGTTAACCTTATGTACTTAAACAATACTGAAAGTTTTTGATTGTCACATGACAAAGTCGATTTAACAGCTGATTCATATATAACTAAATATACAGCAACACAAATAAACTTAGTAAATGTATGAAAAGACTTAAGTTATAATACTACGCCGAATTCTCGTGTCTTCATGTCCTTCGTTGATGGCGATGAGCTATAACTATTATGCCTCTGTCAAGTAAAATAATAACAAGTAACTTGAAATGTGAATTTAACTTGTCACGAAACGTCTTGATAAAATGGTGGCCATTCTACCAAAACTTGCATAGGCTTTTACAGTCAAGTTAAAACGAAAAAGACACGATATACGACTTGGTTTCATTTCATTTCTACGGTTTAATCAAACTTTATTTAATATTAAGCCACCAGAATGAATATAAGTGATAAATATTGAGATTATAAAAATCAAATAAAAACTCAACGTCACTGATGTAACTTGGCGGCAAAAGTCCAAATCACATTTTGTAGAAGAGGCGCGCGAATACTGTCAGTTGTGTGAAAAAAAGGTAAAGTGTGAGCGTACTGCGTACGTCTCACAGACTATAAAGCGTATTCGGTCACGAGGTTGGCGCGATTTAGAAAATAATCTAATTCCCGCATGACTCCACTATTTTCTGAATCTTCTCGGCTAAACAGCGCGTTCTACAGATGCACGGAGGTACAATATTGGAGGGTACTGTATGACTAGCTTTATACTGTAACGTATAACCCATGACATGTCTTGAGAGGGTAGTATATATCACGACCCTTATATAAATTATCACATTTGAAATGCTTAGCTATTTAACAGTTATTATTTGTGAGAATATACCTTGCGGAATCACTTAAATGAGAGCACATATGTTGGAAACAAATAAATAGATAAGTTAGACTGTTCAGTTTAAAAGATAGAAGGCATTATAATACATATATCTCTTTCCTATTTTTGCTCCATATCAGTAGCACGGTACATCCTGATATTATGAAAAAAATGTTTAGTGTAAGTTATTTAATTCATTTTCTTATATAACGGCAACTTTATTGTATAAACGAGATTATGTATAGTTAATTTTTATGATTCTTTTAACATAACGCTACGTCATGATGCAAAGTATTTTACAAATATTGTTAGAAATTTTGTATAAATACAATAGCTCTAATTTTTTTAAGATTTTGTCTCTGGAAAAATGACCGTAATAATTATATAATCTATATTTTCACACTAATAATATTATTATATACTTTTACACCCATATATATCGTTGGCCTCAATATCAGAATTAATAAGTCTATGTGAGAAAATTTTACAGTAACAACAAAAAAAATGATTTTCTTTCAGTTTGAGAAATTTTTATTAATCCACAATATTTAGGAATTAAACCATTACCATTAAGCCCAAATCTTATTACCGCTGCGGACGCATGTCAGCATATAGCCGCCTAAATCTTTTTACCGTTGCGGATGCATGTTGGCAAATAGCCGCCCAAGTCTTTTTACCGCTGCGGACGCATGTCAGCATATAGCCGCCTAAATCTTTTTACCGTTGCGGATGCATGTTGGCAAATAGCCGCCCAAGTCTTTTTACCGCTGCGGACGCATGTCAGCATATAGCCGCCCAATTCTCGTACTGCAGTTGACGCATGTTTATCCTTCTGAACGATATATTTTATGGGTATTCTTTTGTGGACGAGTGTAGGCCTATAATCATCGTATCGATAAGATCTTATCTTCCGTTCAGAAAGAATTCACTCTGCCAAGTCAGTCTTTCAGTGACACTACCAGAAAAACAAGCAAAGTTTTCATACATACATACATATCGGCACTTCTGTTTTCCGCAGGGGTAGGCAGAGACCACAGACCCCCATCCGCTACGATCCCGGCACACCTTCCTTGCTTCCTCCACATTCATCCATCCTACCTCTTATATTTATCGTTACGAAACGGCTCTCCGTTAGTCGCTTTTCGCCTTCGTGGACTAACATAAGTTTTCATACATTTTCACATATTTGACATCTTATTCGAAAAATAACACACTGAAGGAGAGAGTCGAGGTACTACTGTGCTACTTGTTCGGCTAAGCCGGCCTTGCCGGTGATTGGTGATTGTTTTGAACTATTGTATGATACAAAGTACGAATATAAAACATCTATGCGATGACGACTAAATTTTCTTTATTTCTTTAAGATTTTATTGGATTTTGTAAAAATTTTATTGGAATAAATAGATTTTATAACGCAAACGTGCGACTTGAACATTTTCTTATCCGCATCTCTCCGCATTTAGTTACCTCGCCAATCCGCGTTAGACAAGCGTGGGCAATATGGGCTGTATAAAAAAGTCTGTCTTCCAGAAGTGGGGAGATCCATGCCCAACAGTGGGACATATACGGGCTAAAAATGTATGGGCTAAGGCCTATATGATTTTATATATTTTAATTCTTATGGTTTCAATATATTTTTAATTCTATTCTATCTAATTATAAATTTCATTCTTATGGTACAAACATGTAATCACGATAGTAACATTATATAAAAATATTGTAAATAAGGCATTTTTAACTGGCTTTAAATACACAACAAATTACTAGGATAAATATACTAGGTTAAAAATATAACAAAATATAGCCTAGTTTTAATGATATAAAAAAGTTCTTATACAAAACACATGACAAACCTTTATTGATATTCGTTTTTAAAGAAAACAATTTAAAAAACTATTTGTCTGTGACGCAAAAAATAATGTTTAACATACGAACCAATATAATGTAATAAAGTAACCATTTTTATATTACGCCAGTCGTATCTCCCACTATCCTCTAATTTGAAACCAAATGTGTAACAGGATTTTTTTTTCGAAGAAACAAGAACCATGACATATTTTATTCAGAAGTCACAAAACAGTTTTATGTCAATCATAGCTATGAAATCATTTTAAATACTATGACAAAGATAACATAAGATTTTGTATAATTAAGTAATATATTTACTATGTATGAGAAAGAATGAAATATAAAGTTGATTTTGGCGCCAAAAAGTGTTTAAATAAACCGAAATAGCTCATTAGAAATATATAGTAATTTATAATTTGTTTACTGCTTAGTAATGTATGAGGCTTCGCTTAAATGTAAAATATGTATACATACCTAAGTACCTTCCTATTATGAAAATTATTTATGTCAATTGGAGGTAAAGGAATTTATTTGTTGTCAATTAAAAATACATGCAGATTTGGTGTTTCATTTTCCTAGAATTCGTAAACAACGTAAGAACATCTAAATGACAACCTACTTATTTCAATGGCGAAGCTATCGGTATTGGAGTCAACGATCGAGTGTTACCACTCAACAGGCCGATGTAAAATTATTAAACGTTGAGCGGTCCGCGGCGATAAAAGGTTGGGTACCAATGTTTTAAATACTATCATCAAAATTAATTAATAATGCTGTTTTTGTTCATCTTTGTACGTTTACACATATGTATGTATATCTCGGAATATATAAGGATTTTGATTGTAATGTTATCCATAATGTACGGGAAAGAGTCAATAATAAATATCATGAAGAGGATTATTTAAAAGAAATAAAGATATTCTGATTGTATACAGAATAATAGAATCCGTTTACTTTTGAAAAGATCTTTGGAATAAATACCTGCAGGCCATACACATAGTTACGGAAAATCGGAGCTCAGACCATTGACTCTAAAACTCCGAAGGCGTTTCAGAAGTTTCAGCATTGAGCGCTAACTGACGACGTGATTCCTCATTACGTGATTTGTTCTACTTGTTAACTTTATTGTTACATAGTTTGTTATGCACGTAACTAAACTAATGCGAGCTTCCAGCCCGCGGGCCCAGAATTCAATGAAGCCGTTAAAGCCAATAGGCTACCAGCATTAACATCTTCGAATCAAATCTAAACTAATCCAAAACCTGCAGGCCCCCTGCTGGTAATAGCAGTGAAGTTCTAAATACCCAACAACGCGTTTCCACGCAAAAAACTTACCTTAAACTCATCAAAATAAATGAAATAACTTTGCGGCGTATTCTCCAAAGAAAACGTCTAATGTTATAACAATGGGCTATAAATAAACGAAAAACCGTCGCACCTTTGATTTTAAAATAGGAGTTATGCATTTCAATGATTGCCGCCTAGAATAACGCCGCGTATTCAAATGATACATTTTTATCTGGTACGCGTACAAAGTGCCTTAACAATGGAAAGATCTAGCGATAGACGCGGTTCTATGTGTTGAACTAAGTACCCACGTATTTCGAGTTCGTCCGAATCGGCACAACATGTATGTACATCAATAACTACTTTGTTGTGTGGTGCCGACTTGGGGGGCTTTTATCATACGCAAATGCCATTGCAAGTGTTGCATATTAAAGCGATAACCTGTGACAGTATCGCGTTGTCGTTGACAACTAATGTTTTATTGCTACTTAAAGAACCAATGATAATTCTAAGCATTTTACTTTTTAACTTAATAAAGAATTAACAAAAGTCTATCGTGATAGACCCAAGGCAGCGCAAATGATTAACTCGACAGGGGAAGTAGACTCAGAATACATTTTTAAAGTTTAAAAATTTACCGCGTATCGTACGTTGCATGCCGGGATCCAGAAGTTCCCAATTCCGTTCCCCTTCCTTCATTTCTGTTTTAAATTATACACTGTAATCTCGCTAAAACTTTGTCTTGTTTCTTTTAAACACCGAATCTTACTGTTCATACAAATGATGGGCGTATTTGGATTCTGTCCATGACCACTTTCAACGGCTGCCCTTGGCTCTGACTGCCTCAGTCACTCATTCCACCCCACCAGATTCCAGCCACCAGATTTTCATCTCTGCGGTGCTCAGTCATCTTCTGCTCAGTTATGTATCTTCGATTGGTCAGTTCAAAGATCTTTGAATCGGCCTCTTGTTCTTCTTTATAGAACCAATTATTTTGACAAACAATAAGTTTGACTGAATTCTTTGAGAATCACTGACCAATATAACATAAGACAGACTTGTAAAAGAGATTATGGATAAAACGTGCAAATGATTGCTCTTACGTCCGCATTGACGTAAAAAAAATCAATCATCAACAATTTAACGTTCATCCGCTCTTAGATGGATTGCATAACAGTTTTTTGCATGGCGTCTAAGCCATTCACTATTACATTGCGTAACCTGTTATTTGATCGCTGCAATTTTGATATAGGTTTGTTTGTCATTTTATAATAAATACTTTATACTTGTAATATACCCTTAAATATTACTATTATTTGTGGTATATTTAAATGTTACTATATAACATTATTTGTTGGGCCCTTACATTAGGCGATGTCTGTTGTATTCTGGAAAGTCCTGTATACAATAAAGCTGTGTAGCCAAAAATAGTTTTAAAAGAAAGAATATGACATTTTATTTGGAGTATGTACTACTATTATTAAATTATTAAACATCTCTTAGTTCAGCCATTTGAACAAAAATTCGTAGCGTTTTAAACCAAATTTGAAAAAAAAACAGACAAGAGCTCGCAGTTGATGATTGCAAGCATAATTTTGAACTGCTGTAATTGCAAACTGTTGGATTTTGAATATTTTTCAGTTTGTAATAATAAATAATAAAGTAGAAATTTCCTCCTTTTATTGTAATTTATGTCAAGTGCAAAATAGTTATAGCGCTTGACAGTCACAGGTCAATTTCTTTCGAAATTCTTTTTTTAGAATTTTTATTGCTTTTCAACTGGAATACTATAAGTAATAGAAATTTCCACCTATAATTGTAATTTAGGCTTAGCGCAAAGAGAAAAATTATAAATTTTGGAATTTTTTATGTTTTTCACTTGAAATAACATGTCTAAGACATCTCCCACTTTTAATGTAATTAATAATAGTATATGTTCTTCTCTATTGACAGCAATGAATAAAAGGCTTCATAACATATTTATGAAGCAAATAAATCGCTCCTTGCTAGAAAAAGCTATTTAAGCTGTGGAAAAGCCTGTTGCGGGTGTGCGCGCTAGCTCCGTAATGATGCGGTTGAAATGGCTGTCGAGTCGTTCACCCCGGGAGGTACTCGCTCGGTACAAAGACTTCGTACTACGTACCTGCACGATATACACCATTGAACGTACTCTCGATTCTGTCAATGAACTTAGACTTGTTCTATGGATAACCTACTGCCTTTTTTTTAAAGAAGACTAGCAATGTTTTGGTATTTCAACAATTATTTTGAATCATTTTATCTAAACCAATAGTGCTTGTTCTAGAAAATTATGGTTTACATCTGTAATCTAATGATAGAATCGAACCTACTTCACGTTCTTAGATCATAAGCTCCTAAATAATTGAACTTATTTAAAAAAGAACTGTAATAATATTTTTAAAGAATATCAAGTTTTGATATCGGTATTATTGAATGAAGAGTATAGGAAAAAAAATAAGAATTTTTATGCAATTCAGTAAATATATTCTATTTTCTTACGTGAACGGTGGGCTGCCGAGCGAAATGATTGTCTCGTCGTAAGGTATTATTACCTCTAGTATGGTCTTTTGCACTATGGTCTTCGAGTAGAATATGAGATAATTGGAGACGGAGCAGCAGGTAGGACAAATGGGGTCAATAAGAAAAATTAATTCAAGATCATAGTTTGTCACCATCACGGATCGCTGAACTTAATAGTCTGAAATATTCTTTAGTAGTAGTTTCCTTTCACCGCAAATCACCGACTGAACTAGGATACAAATAAAAGAATATACAACTATAGCAATTTACTTTTAGTACACGATACAAAAACTCATAGCTCTGTATAGTTTTACCCGCACACGCACTTATCTTTAAAATAACTGAATCGATTTTGACGCGATTCACGAGAAACAGTTTTTTTATAAGGAATTATTTATGTAAGGACTATTTATACAATTTACCACGGTAAATTTTTGAGTTTCGGGGTAAAAATAAGAACGGTCAAAAAATTATAAGCTGAATTAACTAAAAATCTTAAATTGCAGAAACACGGCTGTTGCACTTTGAACTGTCTCCGCCCGTGTTCTATATAAACGTGCCTATTAAATGTGTGAATTGTGCTTTATAGTATGTAGATACGGAGATATACGTACCTCTATAAATGTCAAGAGCCTGTGGCCAGCAGTAGGTACTTTATAAGAGCATTTTGTAGCCTGAAATGAAGGAGCGAGGATGGTTTGTGGGTGAAAGTGATGTGATGGCCTAGATACTTAAGAAAACCTGAACTTTACGTCCAAGTCCTTATGCTGGGAAGGCCAATGATACATATTTATAGTCGCTAATAAAAACATAAATAGTATACGCTTATATACATAGACATAAATAGTAAACATAATATATAAACATAAATAGTACAGAATCAAAATAGTTTTATTTTAATTAATGCTCAACTATTGGTATAAACTGCAGTAGTGGAAAAAGAACTAGATTTGCATAACGCTGGGGTAAAACTACAATGAAATAAATCCACATGAAAAAAATATTTCTTTAAATATTTTAGAAACAAAGTGAAAACTGCAAAGAAGAAAATTTATTATACGATGATAAATGAGTCACTGTTTACTTGATTGCTTAGTCCAAAAATATTCTGTGAGTTTTGAAACAAATGTCGCGACAAAATGACATTTAAGCATGGGTGGAGAAAGATAATAAGACCTGAATGCAAATAGCAAGAGATGAAGAAGAATGGAGCGCAAGGGAGTTTATGTAAGGTATGAGTTTATGTCAGGTTGAAAATTATGTTGATGATGATTTTACTACGTTAAATAAAGTCAATTTTTAACTATGATAAAATATACAATGGCCTATGTAATTCGCACGGTTGACGGCCATAAAACAAACTGTAAGCGGCTATTCACCATTGTACTGCTTGTAACGTAAATTCAAATAGCGTCAATCAAGATCATGCAATTTGAATTTTATGAATAATTTATGAAATCGTGTCCAAGTATCTTAAAAGCACAAGGTGTAAAATAGTGAACTATGAGAACTTATCCGCCGGTATGTTTAATCCGTTCTGTTTCTTTTATTGCGTAGTTACTGATTTCTTTGCATCAGAATTGGAACAACGGTAACTAAGAAAATAAAGGGATGTGTTACCACAAGGAATATCAACAAGTCAAAGGGTTTTTAAAATGACATATACCTTTATATAGGTAAAATAATTAATATTTAAATAAAGACCCAAATGGCAAATTAACAAAGTTTTTATATTCTAAACGTTCGTGGGTGCCATTACCAGATCACGATATAAAATTTAATAAAATATAATAAAAGTAATAAGCATAAAATTCATCTGATGGTTAAGAACCATTGCAGCCAATGAACATTTTTAGGGCCGACGCAATGCGTTGGGTAAGGATGTAAATAGTAGAAGGGGAGGATGCAAGTAATGGTAAAGGAATAAGAAATAAAGGAATTGGGTCTAAGGCTGCTGAGATTTGAGCTTAGAACCCTTTGCGCAGGATTAACATATGCAAGCGTTTAGCTCAGCGACTGTTACCTTTTATTACACGTTACGTTTGATACGGTTCGTACATCGCATCACAATCGAGCTACTTTGACCTCAGTGCTCGATATGCACTGAGGTCAAAGTTCAAAGCGGCTATCTAGTGCATCTAACTCGAGCAGGCATTGTGTTGGGGTACCGCTTTCTCCGCTCCATGACCGCCGCGCGACGTTCTGCGCGCACGCTCTAATATCGACGTGTAAATGGCCGCGGCCGTTATTATACTATTGTAACGTGTTGTTTATGAAACCCTTTTATATATACTACATCATGTATTATTTATTTGACATATTGTAATACATTCCTTTTACACTCAACTTACCGGAAAGCGAATTCTTGACTATAGCGCCATTAGGGTTGTCAATTCTTCATGAGTTATTGATTTTTTTTTGGAAGTGGTAGGTGAATGATAACCTGATGATAAGTAATCACCTACGCTCACAAACTTCCGCAACACAGAGGGTATAGCGTTGCCTACTTTACGGTTAGATGTGATTGGTGGGAGATAAAGAATAAACTAATAGAAGTAAAGGAAGGGGAATAATAATACAGGTGAACGAAAGTCAGTTATTTATAATAGCTCTCCAAGTTAATCAACCGAAGAGTCAACGAGGTGGTCATGTATGTCAGAGAAATGGCAACCGTGAGAGTAGACGTCCGCAGAAAAAACGACCGCGTCTTGTCAAACGTAGTGTGGATCGCTCTACGGCTGGACGAAAGCTAAAAATGGGGCTAGGTGGCACTTAAAGGGAGGTCTATGTAAAGTTGTGGACTAGTGGTTCTCAACACTCTGCAACGTACTACTAAGAAAACGGTTTTCTGCGAGTGTATGATCCTTCTACAAGCGAACCGGTTCTTCATTCATAATACAGAGAGAATTTTTCCAAAAAATATTGATATTTTTCTCAAAGTTAATAGAAATTTACCGATAGCGTGGCACTACCACATTAAATAATTCAATTAAAACTAACAATAATAAAATTAGAGTATGAGACGTATGAGTGTATATGTCCTTTGAAATCCAAAAACGCACGCATGGTTCTGGGTGCCTATGGGAGACTGTGATCACTTACAAATAGATCACCAGTATTAATTGTATTTTTATATTTAGATATTCACCCTTGGGCTTTTTAAAATACAAATCTTTTAATATTTCTCTGAAATAACATGTTGGGAAACAAATAGCAACACTGCGGTACTTTGTAGTGGTTAATTACACCACTATATGCAAAGCGGACGAGGCATTCGGTTTAACAGACTGTGAAATCCTTTTCATTTACCGTTGGCTATTGCAATGTTGCCACCTTATTAATTGGACAAATGATGGATCAATTATGATGATATAAAAAAAAATATAGTTAGTCAAAGTAGGCCTTTTGTACACTGACCAAAATGTAAAGTAAACAATTGCTCTTATGTTTTGTAAGGTATACACATTGTTTTCTTTTTATCAATTTTTTAATCGTATAATATTTGTAACTGTAATAAGTATCATTTGTTTACATCTATTTTGTTATAAATTTAAGAGGAAATGTATTTTTATATCTGCAGTTATGAATAAACGTATCAATATATCATACGAGTATATTTCATGAAAACAATCTTGTTCACTTTTCAATTCTTTTTAACTTTGTTGATGAGAATTATATTCGATGAATATCTTCAAAAACAATAACATACTGTTTACAACAAAGGTCTTCCTTAATAATAAGTTTCGATCTTCTTTTTAGATTATGAAACTCCCACTGTCATTTTCAAATGAATTAGAATAAAGACTATCAATTATCAAAACATCAGCTCGTTATTCAAACTATTCAAATGTCTCTATTTTGAAAATATTGTTATCCCTTGAAATTCATAAATTGCTAGAAGACGCTATTAGCCTGAAACTACTAATTATAGTAGTACTACTAAGTATAGTAGTATAGGGCTGTTTGCGATATATTAATATCGCAAACAGCCCTATAAAACCATTTAGGCTACGATAGCACAAGGCTGGGCACGATACAAAGATTTTCAGCCGTGCAAACGAATTGAACTTTACTAAATATTATGAGGCTTATATCGTCAAAAAAGTTTACGTTCTCTTTGGCAGGCGAATTATAGAACCATCACCTGGTTATACTGTTTATAATTAATATGCATAATAATAAAATGTAATAGTTTATTTTATTAATTCCTCTCTAATTGGGTCTGCAAGCCTGCTTAAAATATTATATAGTTAGGTGGTTGACGAAATATAATATTATCAACATAACATGTAAAAAAAAAACATCAGTGCACATTGGCCCTCCTTAAAATTGAGGGGTGCTGCCTTAATTATCACGCTTGCCTGTCAAATTGAGGACCTCGGATTAGTTATTATTCTCAGGTAGACAATCGCAGTAAATGGGCAGCAGCCCGTAAAAATGCGCTACGCTTCTCCGAAACTTCTTTGTATGCACCACCACCCTGTACAACCATCTACCTTCAGCGGTGTTTCTAAAATGATACGACATTGGCAATTTCAAATAACAAACCTACACATACGTTTAAGGCAAAGCTTTCGTAATACCTATGGTGCCGCGGATGTCTATGGTCAGCGTTGATTGCTTTCCATCAAGAAACAAGCTTACTCGTTTGCTCTCCAATCCTATAAAAAATACTTATAGTACGCAAAACTGGATTTTGGTTTCTGAAAAGAGCATTTTTACGATGCAGGACTCGAGATATAGATCTGTCTACGTTACCGTTTCTTATCGTATAATTTATTTTATATATTAATTAATGTAATTGACGACTAAATAGCGCACTAACGAAAGTTTCGCATTTTGAGTTAAGTCCTAGGTTGGATTTACGGTTCAGAATAAATACTTGTATGGCCTGTAGGTAATTCATCAAATAATAAATTAAATTCATCAATTAATAAAAACTCTTAGTTCGGTTGTGTTTCTTTATTATTTGTATTTTAATGGGTTTCATGATACAAGGCATTCTACTGTGGACACAAAAGAACATTATATTTTTATGATTATGAAGCATTTTGTGATTATGACATATATTTATATATTATATGATTTATGCAAGTTATTTTTTTGAATCATACTAGTACTATACGTACATATGACATACGTATAGTACTAATATCTATAGTAAACTTGTATAGTATGTATAATCGCAATACTGACGCATGTTTAATAATAAATCTACAGTCAGCAGTAAGCCTAACTGGAATAGCCTATTACCCAATTGCCTTATTTGTCATTAAGTGATATACAGTGTAGATACACGCTTTTGGATCCAAATTTGGTGTACGGAAGAGCACCACGCCGCCTAGTGTGGGCGAAGCACGTTAATCACGCTCACGCCAATAGCTCTCGCTTGCTTCTTTTGTATCTGTGCTCCTTTGCCGCGCTTACTATAATCATGTTATCAGAAGGCAATAAAAAGAAACATATGGTATTTTTCATTTGATTTATAGTGTTTTATTTTATATATTATGGTGTGTGGTAAATCAGGCTATTCATAAGTGGCTATGAAAAAAATTAAATTAAATTATTTAGGCAACAAGTTCTCAATCAATTTTTGCAGAAAACGAGGCACAGCGCCAAAAGTACATCTGAAGATGTCTGCTTATTATTACTCTTTTTCTGTACATTGAATGGAAGCCTAGCTTGGCAAAATAACTTAAATGTTTTTACTTTTTGTTTTTTTAGGTTAAATGACTATGAGTAAATAAATTATTATTAATATCAGCGAAATAAAAGTGCATGCTATGGACCTTTTTCAGTGAACTTAAAAAGTCACGATACATCCATTTATTTCATATCACTATATTGTATAATACACCATCACAATTTAAACAATATAACTGATAATAATATAAGGTGATTATAAAAATGAAATAAAAACACAACGTCACTGATGTAAGTTGACGGGAAAAGTCCGTTTACTCTCTTGTCAATAAATTATTGCAACAGTTTTAACCTGTCACAATTGACTGGGGACAGTAAGGTTGCCAGATAAAATTAAAGCGTGGGTCGCCTGCTGTGCGACCATAAATAAAACAATTAGGCTAGACGAACTTATAGATCCGGCTTGGGTTATAATCGAAGGCGCCTATACTGACATCACTAAAATCTACAAAATCACACATTACATTTTTTATTTAATAGCCGCTCTTCCAAACGACTTAATTAAAAGCTTCTTTAAATGTTAATTGTACCTGGTTAATAATTCTTTAAACAGCAATTTATTATCTTTTTTATTTATCGATATTCTATTGATAACTTACTACCTTTTTAAAGAAGACTAGCAATATTTTGGTATTCTTGTTAATCATTAGGAAAATACGGTTTACATTAATAGTTCGATGGTAGAATCGAACCCACGACCTTATATATACAGGTCGCTATAGCCGAATCGGATAGGATATCATCGTCATCAGGTACACAATATCTGCTCTTTTTTGCATTTTTATGTCGAAATGTGTTCTAATGGTTTTCATTACACAAGGAATCTTGTGTATAAAAGCCATTACTAGAGTTTATTTATATATGCAGCCTATATATGTCATGGCATTTATGAAGAAATGGATAATAATCCACCACGCTTGACAGGACATCCATAAATACGGATATAGCTATGATGCAAAGCGTTTATTTTTTTATTATTACTGACAATAACATCCTTCATTATAGTTGTGAACTTCTCTTTTCAGGAGAGATCATGTCCAGTTTTGAATGGTTATAGTGTTGTGAAGACTGAAGTTATGGATGTATTTAAATGTAACTTATGATGTAACACGATATTAGTTTATAATGCAAATAAGTACGAGTTATTTAATTACCTACTCATAGAATTTAATATCAAACTTCAAATTAGCATTTTATAGCTTAGAATTGGGTCATTTTGTCACTTTTTAGGATTCCGTACAAAATTTAATAAATCGAAACACTTGAAAACCTTCCACCAATGCGAAAAAGTCAACCACCGTTACACTGTTGAAACGGGACACTGATAGTCCACTGACAAGCTCACTGTCGTCCAGACCAGCTATGGAAAGAACTATGTTCGGTGTTTCTCTTATATTGATTTATTTTGAAGAAATCTGTCAGAGAACTCATTAACATAGTTCTTCGAGTTAGCAAACTAAGTGATAGTGGATTCGTCAAGTTTGTCGGAGAACCGATTACAGCTGGAATGGATAAGTGCTGAAGTGGAGACTATGTCTTAGCGAACGCCTAAGTGCCTTAATGTGAGATGTCAGAGAACTAAAGTCATCGACATAGTTCTTCGAGTTAGCAAACTAAGTGGTGGTGGATTCGTCAAGTTTATCGTAGAACCGATTACAGCTGGAATGGATGAGTGCTGAAGTGGAAACTATGTCTTAGCGAACGCCTAAGTCTCTTAATGTGAGATGAATTTGCGCAGGTAGGCTGGAAGAAACTGATTTCATGTTACCGAAGATCAGGCTAGGTGACGTGCCTGAGGGGCTATGATGAACAGTGCACTGCTATAGGCAGATGATGACAACCACAGGATTGCACTAGTCGTCTTTAAAAAAATAGTTTCCAAAATACGGAATATGAGTTACGACTTGCTCTTGACAGATATTTTTTTCCACATGGCGCCGGTTGCGGATCGGAATTCGACCCACTAATTATACTCTAATTTATCATTTTAGTTTTTTACTCACCATCATGTTTTTTAAATTATTTAAATATAGACATGTTAAAGAGCTTCCGGGTTCATCGCAAAATACTTGCAATATTTAATAGTTAATTTAAACTTGACTTATTATTCGTTGTTTGACAAGAGTTGTATCTGTAAAAGGGATTTGAAACTTAAGCATATTCCCTTTTCATTTAGCTGCTAGCTAAACTAATTTTTATCTTTTAGGGAAATTATACTTAGATTTCAAATTGTATACCTACTGAAATTACATACTAACAAGAAATAGTTCTTCAAGTTTTCTCGTCGTCCATACCGTAAAGTCTGAAGTCAAAAGTCTTCAACCAGTGCGTCCTGCCCGTACTCTCTAATGGTGCCGAAACGTGGACACAGACGGTCCGTCTCCTTGGCAAGTCCAAAGTCGCTTAGAGGGGAGGCCCAAAGTCGTTGGAGTAGATGAGTGCTGGAGTGGAGACCGCGACTCGGCAAACGTAGTGTGGGACGCCCCCCTGCTAGATGGAGCGACGATCTGCGCAAGGCGGCTGGTAGAGACTGGATGCGTGTAACCGAAGATCGGACTAGGTAGCGCGCCTTGAGTGAGGCCTATGTCCAGCAGTGGACTGCCGCAAGCTGATATTGAAGAAATAATAACAAAGAAAATGAAACGAAGATCTGTGTAGGGTGGCTAGCAGAAACTGAATGTCTAAAGGGGAAGATAGGATATGTGGTGAGATTGCATATCTAATTTTTGTGTAAAATAAAAGATAAAATCGATATGCATTATCCATAAATCGTATTAACATCTCGTATTAACATTCTTCAAACCCGTTTTATAATAGCCAAATAAATGTTAATCGTTGAATGTGTTAAAACGTTGTCAGTCGATTCAACTTTGGAACCAAAAAAGATTTATAACACGTTCGGAAACGTTCATTAAACATTCTATGAATGCTAGAGAATAGAAAAATGCTGGAGTGGAGCGACGTAGTCTGGAATAGCAGAACAGATAAACTGAAAATTTATTCAGGGCTGTTGGAAAAAGGACGTGTGAAGCTGAAGATCCTGAAGGCCTATGTTCAGCAGTATACTACTGCAAGCTGATAATATGATAATAATGAAAAAGACAATTCATTAATATCTTGATTTTTTTGCATACCCCCTATGTTCATATAAAAGTATCATAAAAATGAAAGTTCTTATATGAACCGTAAAATCACATTTAGTAGTAGCACTATAAAACTCAATTACAGTCTATTAACAGCATGCATCGGAAGCCAACGGTTGAATAGTAATTATTCTGTACAATATCGCTCGCTGGCATGCTGGCCGTTCAGAGAACAAGTTCTACAAATGTGTCGATAGCAACAATGATAATCCAGATTTCATTGACCGCACAGAAAATGTGTTTGACATTAAACACATTTTCTGTGCGGTCATTATTAATATGAAAATGTATGAAATTATTGTTTATTGTATGAAATGTATGAAAATCAATTTAAATATCACTTGACGCTTTGTATTTATCAATGTAATGTCCATTTATTTTCTTAAATGTCTTTAAATTATCAATTATTTACAACCTATAGTAATCCGTTACTGGACTTAAGTCTCGGAAATATGAGAATAGAACCAATCGGTGCCCGTGACGCGCGAATTGTCAAAAATACTACTAGTCATCACTAAAAATAAATGTAGCAAAAACACGACCCCAAAATAGAACTTAAAAAATGAAACGATTTGTTAAGCTTCATTTTGAGATGATGATGTATCATCATCAACACGTTATCAGGATTCTCGTCAATGAAACGGCACGGCGTGCAGTCTACACTACATGTAGGCGAGACACCAAGATATAGTTAGTTCCCTTTACATACTTCTCGTCTTACGCGTAATATACATATGTATATAAATGACGTCACTGTGTTCGTAAATGCCAGTCTCCGAAACTGCCCAGCCGGTTTCAGTGATATTTTGTATGTATGGTTTGTTCCAGGTTGAAAGGTTTTATACTTTTCGATGCAACAGACGATTAAATTTTTTCAACAAAACTTTTAGGCCGTCTACATATATAAAATGTGGTCTACATATAAGGCGGTCTGTTGTACTTTTACTTCCGTAACTTCTGCCTGAACCCACTAGTATTATATTATATAATACGTTCGTATATCATCCATTTTTTATGCAATGGCGTTGTTGGAAATTTTAGTATTTCGCCTGAAAAACTCGCAAGCATCATCAAGTATCATTATTATTAATACAGCCGATATAGTCCACTGCTAGACATTGGACTACATCACAATTGAAGGGGTTTTGCCGTAATCCCCATGGTTAGCAGGCGTATTGGAAAAATCAAGACGAAGACGCAGGTATAGTAAAATAACACGTATTTGGAATTAATTCCTTTCAGCTATACTTATGTCCAGCAGTGGACTGCCGCAGGTTGTTGATGATGATACTTATGAATCAACACAACGCTAATAAGTTTTTTTTAAAGAAATCTCTCTGAAGACAAACTATGTTGTATGGCTCCTAGTGTTCACAAAAAAATATTTATAAAACAATATAAGCAAACCACCACTTTTTAAAATGGCCGCCAATATTCAATACTCTTGTTATTATTACCTGTACTATATACCGTACTTTATTATATTAAAAATAATTCACAAACCGGATATTCGCCCACGCATCGTTATGGCCTGCATTGATTCACTGGAACAATTTTATCAATTAAATTTATAGTTACGAGTATATTTATTTTTTGAATAGCACATTTGATACTCATCTCTTTATATCTCCAATGAGTAGAATGAAAGGAAGTTATCATTATTTTAAAGCTTTTATAAAAACAAATAATTTAATATTACATTTGCTACCTATTGTACCTACCTGTTGTGTATAGGCAGTAAATGTAACGTTATATTATTGTTTACTTGGATATCTTGAAATCTTTTCTAACTTAAAAAAAAAACATTATTTTATTCAATCATGTATTATACCAAAATCCACATTACTTATTTATAAATAGTTTTATCCACTAAGCATTTCAATACATATGGCTCCTGTGAAACACGAAAAAATATTTGCTCTTTGTTATGAATAGTAGTGTAAAAACTCTAAATAATTTAGTATAAAATCTAAATTTTTACAAATCGAATATGTAATACTTATTTTATTTAGTTGCTGTATATGTTCCGGCATTAAATAGGATCACCCCATTTGGTCCTGCGGACATCATATCATGCAATTGCGGGGTCAAATACCTGGTTGAGCAAAAGTGTATTCCTTAACAAAAACTTAACGGCAACATCCCTTTATTTTGAGAAAGTCCAATATCCAGTATTAGGATTATTGAACTTCGCTTAATTGACTACCTAATTCGCGTAATGACGGAGTCTCATTTTCGGAGTCAATAGGCGCGGGTTCCCACATCGTCATAAATATGTATATATATGTATGGCCTACATTAATTACCTTGAATACGCGTGGTGGGTTTAATGTCCATTCGTTCTAGAAATAGGGATGCCACAGGTCCAGCAAGAGGGACATTATATGGACTGTAAAAAATGTCTAGTAAAAGTTTTGGCGGATGACTGTATGATGTAGTATAACGATGATAATTCATTATCATTATCAGCCCGCGTCAATCCACTGCTGGATACAGGCCTCACCTAAGGTACGCCACTTAGGCCGATCCGCCAGTCCTCCCATCCAGTCGCTGCCAGTCGCCTCGAGCGGATCGTAACTCCATCTAGCAGAGGCATCCCACACTACGTTTGCCAAGACGCAGTCTACACTCCAGCACTCGTCTACTCCAGCGGTTGTGGATTCTCTAACGTATGATGCTGATAACTATTATAATATTACTAAAAAAAAATTATTTATTTATTTAGTGTTGTTGCTAATTATGTATATATAGTAGGTTGCTAAGTTTATATTGTCAACAACTACGAAACGATATTTAAAAAATTGGTCCATTGACCGCGACCACCAACGCCGATTCTCATGTTGCAGGCGGGCAAGTTTCGCCGAAAAATTAACGTGATATTAATGAAATTGGCTCAGGTGTCGTAACGCTTGTTGTTAGGCCCCCTTAACGTTATCAACTCGTTCGAATAAACTGTTGTGAGAGCGGTTTCACCCTGAACGTGATACATGGTTGGGACACCTTTATTGAGAGAAGTTCGCTACTATTTAAATTTAAAGTTTCTGTAAAAATACATAGGAAACCGTGTGTTTCACATCTTTTTATCTTAATAATTATTAATTGGGGATTTAAATCTTCTGGATATTTCTTAGAATTATACTAAAATTATAATTTTTATCTTTTTATATATTTGATCCTTTCCCTTCCTCTCCGCCAATCCACGGTCTGCCGTACCAATGGATGCGTGGCTAAGGGCGAGCTTAGTCGCAAGCGTGCCGACCGTCCCGGGATCCGGCTCCCCCGGGTACTATGATGCCTTACCTCAGTATGCAGGGCTCTGCTGGGGCTGACCTTCATCCTCCCTTGCGACTCGTGGGATTCACTGAGACGAATTTAATATACCTAATTTGTTGAAAATGACGGCGACGTGGTTAGCCACCCGTCACGTCCTGATTCTTACGAGGGCGAGAAGCAACCAATGGAGAGCCGTTTCGCTGCGATGAGGTAGCGATGGTCTCTGCCACCTCCTGCGGGGGATAGGCGTGAATACATAAATAAAAAAATAATTATATATACATTTTTATATTGAACTCGATTAAATTATAACAGGTTTTTTTACTGATTGACATGTCAACCTGCCTTAACTGTACTACGCCCAGAAATATAACTCACAAATTCAAACCAACCACAGCATCCAATATAGGATTAATGGTTGTTCTTAATTTCACGCTTGATGGACATGGAAATGCAGCCAGTTTGAATAATAGAATTTTTATTTTACAAATTCGTATACTTGCATAATCTCATTTCTCTACGCTTGATAACTTTGAGATTACGTTATTATTTCTGTTAGGTAACGGCTTGTACTCGATTCAAACAATTGTTTTTTGGTGATGTTAAATGTGGGTATAGTTTTCCTTTTTTTTATTAAAGTTGCATTTGACTTTGATAATACTTTTATACTATTTTTCGATTTAAATTGTTTTAGCCAACCGAAATACAAACCGGCTTTATTATTTATTCCAAAATATAATTTGTTATAAGAAAATAATTCTAAATTTCATAAGCTTCATATATGTATTTTTTATTGATCCACAATAGTTAAAAACGAAGAAAAGGTATTACAATCTTTAATCGCAATTTTCGAACCACTTTCTCTCAATAATTTTATTATCTATTTAAGCCGAAAATGCCTTTTGCGATGATTCGTGTAAGCAGACTAAAACTGAAAACGAATCTGCGTTGTTAGATATTTAACCCCTAATCAGATTATATTCGCTCCTGTAAAATATCCTACATAATTAAAAAAAGTATTGTGAATGTTTTACGTCCGCGCTTATTTTTATTTCTTACAGGGCTGCAACCAACTGTGGGCCTTGGCCTTCTCAATGTTTACGTTCAGTAAATTATAATCAGTTTGTAATGTATTAATAATGATGGAAATGAGAAAAAATTAAATAGTCGAGAATAACACAAACATCATATAAACGATTCTAGATAGTTGAAGTGTTTATAGAATGTTCAGCTTACTTTACCGGATTTCAAATTTGATTAAGTGTATAATTATAATTTAATAGAAACTCTTCATATCAACGAGCCATGAATAAATAATATTTTCACTTTTACCGCTTTCTTATCTCCGCTCGTTTGTACATTTATGACTTGTTTTAATATAATACAAACCATAATTGACACTTGAGCAATTTTGTAGCAAGTTAAATTTTGATTAAAATTTCAATTATGTTATACCTACGTGAAAACGTTATAGCTTTTACTTTATAATTAACTATTCTATGGCTATAAACAAATCGTATATACATTTTAAAACGGTCCATAAATAATTTTATGTCCATCAGAAAGAGGCTCGCGTGACGGCTGAGTTGTCGAACGAGCCAAGGAAATTTGAGCCCATCACTGGCGTTCATTCGATTCGTATTAACGCTTAAGTAATGTAACAAATAAAGAGAAGGTCATTGCCCTATCTCAGGCAAGGCACGAACACAGCGAGTCAGGCCCTCTTACAAAAGAAATAGTTAATATTAGAGCTCGCTTCTTCACCAGGGTCATTAGTAGCGGCACAAAGCTCCAGAGTCATTCCATGCTCTTACTATTTGTCAGGGGCAAAAAGTGCCTTGTCCACAATAATTACGGGACCGGCTTTCGAGAGCGCTCATAATTCGTCATGTTCTGGTCGGCCGCGTCGTCTCTGAGCGCGTCCATTACTTGACATTTCCCGCGTAAGCGCGATGACAGAAAGCGGGACAATTGTATCTAAATAAGGGAAATTTGAAATTTTTGAGTTGTAACGGTGCTAAATAGATTTTATGCATGTAATGTTCTATTTTATATTTTTCTGAAGCATATATTAATGAAAATTTACAAACAAATAGCTGTTGTTGAATATTTCTATAACATACAATAATTAGTTGTAGTAATCATATATAAAAGAGGATTCCATATTATATAAACGTCAACCGATTTTGGGTTGGGATAATATGTCAGTTTATGTCAATTGACGATCAATTGGCTCAGTGGCGGGGCCGTCCGCCTGCGGAGTCAATGGATGCGTGTTCGATCCCCGCATGGGAATAAATATATGTATGGATTACAAATATTTGTTCCAAGTCTGGTAACCCCGCCAATCCGCATTGGACAAGCGTGGTAGGTTAACGTCCATTCATTCGGAAATGGAGTAGTTTAAGTGCATAAGCAGACACAGAGAGAAGCGTCTCTCGTGCGAACTTAACCTTATCAACTAAAATAAAGGTTCAGTGAGATCAAAGTTGACGATCCAAATGGTGCAGCACGAAGTATCTGCTTTCTGAGTCAATATACGTGGTTTCCAGTCCTGCCCCAGAATTTTCAATTATAGTTTCGTACAAATAGGTATGAAGAATGATTTTAAAAAAAACATATTTTTATACTTATTTTTATTTTATCCATATCTTGAGAAGTAAAAACTCGGTTTAATCTCAGAGTCATAAAACTATAAATGAATTTTTTAATTGTTTGGTATCAGAAAGTACATTTCGATTATAACAAAAAAATGTTTATTTTAAGAGTATTTCACCTCGCTTGTGATTCGAAATGAACAGAAGAGAAGAATGTAGGTTCGTTGGCCGCCGAAGAGACACTTTAGCAATCAATTGATTGTATTATTTCACAAGAGTTCGTTGAATGGTTTTTGCTGTTCAGAAATCATTTCTCTGGCGCTCATTCTCTTTGTATATAAAATTGTTTTAAAGTTACTTAAAAATTTTATTACTCATTATGATGAAATACTCAAAGCAGAATAACAAAATTGGTTCTAATTGTTTTTCGGATTAATTCCATTTAAATAAAATAGTCACAATGACTATTTTATTTAAAATGGTAAAGCTATATAATCTAATTGGCTAATTATAATATGCTGCGTGGTTTTCATCTTAGAACAAAGCCATTCCATTTCTTCCCGTATATATAGAATCCAAGGCAATTATGAAAGCAAATACTAGAAGATAAGCAGCTATATCTACCTGAGTAATAACAACCAATCTGCGATCCCCAACCTTGATCCGTCTGCTAAATACGGAGAATATAGGAACACCCCCAATTTTGAAGAAGACCTATTGACCAGCTTTGGATTGTTTCGGCTTTATTAATCTTAACGGACCAATGCCGTTAAATAAGTACATTACTTACTTACTTATCTACTTTTAACAATCTGTTTATTTTTTTACTCTTTATGATAATAAATAAGTTTTAATTAAAATATAAATATTTCCTTTTATATACTTGTATAAAAAATTTGAGTGCCCAATTTCTCCTTATATGAAAAATAGTTTGGGTCTGGTGGGAAGAAAACTTGAAATTCTTCCGGAGCGAAGCGTTAATAATGAAGATCGATGAATCTGACATCAGTGGTTTGTTTTCTCCATCAGGCTATTAGCAAGAATAAGCTTCACACAAACATGTTCCCTTCAGTTGGAATTGTTCAAAAGAATTAAAAATAAAACAAGTCATTCCACTTAATTTTGGTTGATTTGAGTATAGTATACTTACCAAAGGCGGTTCTTTTACGCCTAATTGCTTTAAAAAATTACGTGTCGCATACAAACCAACGGAGGTGTGAGATGTAAACAGTTCAACGTTCGCCTGTCAGGGTCGTCTATATTGCAGAGAGACTGGGGTTACCATATTGAGTATTTAAAATATACAACACGTAACAGAGTAACTTATGCTTCAATTTTGTCAACAGTCTTTAAAGTAGCTAGTTAATCTAATAATTTTTACAACTATGCTTTGATTTTTGCGTATTTATATTTTGAAAAATAAATATCTAATACTAAAAATTTACCTAAATAGAATTAATATAAACTACTATAGACCGGTGAGTTATCGCTTATAACTCTTTGTTGAGAAGTGGAGCTGTGGGTTCCTGGTTTTGGTGTAAATGAATACGACAGTTTTTCGGTTACAATTTACAATAGAAATTCTATATTGTATTCAACTGTTCGTAAACAAGCAATATAATTTTTTAGCCAGCCGGTCATGAGACCTTCGTCTATTGTAAAGCTTCTGTTCTTCGTAGGTGAGCTTGAAGCGAAAAAATGCTACTTTTATAATCCATATTGTTAAGGTGTTGGGTACAGGGCCTCTAATTCTGGAGGCATAGTCCTTATTTAATACGCTTTGTTCAAGGCGTATTGGCAGAACGTCCAGACTCGTAATAAATGTAGGTCATACATATATTTATCCCGATACAAGAATCAAACCTGCTGTCATTGACTCTGACAGTGGTAACCATATATAAACATATTGCATCCTTAACCTTAAAAAGCCAATAAGCCTTAAAAAAGACTAATTAAATAAGATTTTTAAATAAATTAAATAAAATACTTTGAAGTTATTCTTCTTAGTCAGATACTCTAAAAATTAGTTCTAGTCAACTGATCTTCGTCTATTTTGCAGCAAGATACACTACCTGTAACCTTGAGGCAAATAATATTATAATACTCTCCTTTTGTATCACGTTATATGTACGAATATCCAGTGTTCGTACTACATATTGAAACTGTATCCGTAAAAAGGGAGAAAAATGGCAATCCTAGGCGGCAGTAACTCTATTGATGGAGTGACGCGCCGCTCATTCGTCACTTGTCATAACTCATTATTCTGAGACCATTTGTAATGAAAACTCGGTTCGTCTAACTCAGGGGTTGCCAAACATTTTTGATACTCCTATATAATTTTTCGAAAACTCCATAGACCCCAAAAAGGATTTTCATGTAATTAACATAAAGATATTATATATTAATTATTATGTTTGTACATTTATTTTACAATTTTAAACATTTATATAAATAATTTTACATTGTTACACAATTTTTAATGAAAAATATCTAAATGGTGAAATTTAAACGCTTTAATATTTATTAAATAATAAATAAAGTAACAACAGATGATACTTTTTGTTTCCTGTTTGATTTTGAAAGTTTCAAATAAGAACTTGTGTTATTTAAAAGAGTCGATTTTTAGACCTCGTCGACTCCTATATTCAGTTTTCGTTTGAATCGACCCGTGAGAAACTGATTTCGACCCCAAGGGGTTGATATCGATCGCTTTCGGAATCCCTGGTCTAACTGATGTCTTTGTATTTTTACTTCTAACTACTTATTACTAATTCAAGATTTAAGATTAAGAAATTTTAAGAAGAAATGGAGAAAGAAAAAAGGTTTATATAGTTATAATACATCTAAACTTTGTATAATTTTTCCCATTCATGAAAATAAATATACATTTCGGACAACTTCTAGCGTAAGTCTCACGTGAGGGGAAAGGGGGGGGGGCAGGGTCTTAATTAAAAGAAAAACATCTCACATAATTAATGGATGCTCCCTTATATATATATATATATATATATATATATATATATATATATATATATATATATATATATATATATATATATATATATATATATATATATATATATATATATATATATATATATATATATATATATAATATTATATTTATATAAGTATGTTTATTATAATTTACTTATATCGTTTAGTAAAGAAGTAGAAACAATATAAGTAAATTATATATAGTTCTTGGTTTTAACTAGCTGCACCACCTCCCAATGAAGAGAATGCATATTGGCATTAACTCCGCTTGGTGTACTTTTACGTGCATAATATAATAGTTTAAATAAAAAAATCAGTAATAATCGATACCACGCTGATGAAATCCAGAGCAACAGTTATTAATAACGGTATATCACAATCGGGACGCTTTCGTGTGAAATTTAGAGCGATGGGGGTACTTGGCCTAATGACTCGCGCAAGGGGTGATAACACGCGATACTTAATTGTGAAAGTAAATAGGCGCCCGCAGACGTCACGTGCCGCGATGCGGGCTCGCCACACTCCCGCAATCAACGCCAAATTAATCGTTAATGTTTTATTAATGCATCTTCTCTCGTACTCGCATTTGGTTTCAAATGAACGCCAGATTTGTTTTGTTACTGTTATTACTTGTCAGGATGAGGGTATTATTTATTAAAAACACTGTTTTTGTAATCGAAAATAGTTTCTATCAGACCCAATATAATCCAAAATTTTTAGTAGTTGAGCTAATTAACTTATATTCTAATGTTAGTATTATAATAAATGGTAAAGATTAACAGACTATTGTTGTGGACCACCTCCGTAACAATACTACCACTCCTTCTCTGCATTAGCGGGCAGTCCTA
The DNA here is from genome assembly GCA_031353405.1 of Baronia brevicornis. Taxonomy (NCBI): domain Eukaryota; kingdom Metazoa; phylum Arthropoda; class Insecta; order Lepidoptera; family Papilionidae; genus Baronia; species Baronia brevicornis. Next base: position 140,636 of record JASFAT010004431.1, read on the forward strand.
TTTGTCCATAAACAAAGTCAGGGCGCTGTTGGTGCTACTCCGGCTATTTAGGATACTACAAACAAAAAAAAGTATATAAGGCAATCAGCGGCATTTGTTATTGAATAACTGAACTAAGCAGAAATAATACAGATTTATATTTGGTAACAATTACAACATTGTAATTTTATAAAAATGTCCTTACGTCACGATATTTATTACGTTTTTTCCACTTTTGCTAAGAAAATGTAATGGCTCTCTTGAAATGATATCATTACCACTTTAGTTATTTATTCACTAATACGTACATAAAGAGTGCATTCACTAATATAGTTATTTGTTTCGTTTCTAAAATCGAACCCGTATCTTTTGGCTTTAAAAGTGACCAATCCAACACTGCAATTAAAAGGTGTTCAAAAAAAATATGTTGATTTTTAAATTTAAATAATTATTCCTCTAAACGTTTACTCTCTGTCTCCGTATTAACACGGCGACTCTGGATTTTAAAGGGGTTTCTTCAAATAAAACTCCTTCGAATATGTTGTTTTATTTTTTTACACAAACTCATATATCATTATTACTTTAACAGAAAATATCACTCGTGTTCACTTGCAAGGGCCAGATGTTCTATATTTGTTCGGTATGTTCTATATCAAATTAATAATAATCCGAAAAAACAATTATTTCTCTATCTTCCAAATTTAAAAAATTACGAATATTAAGAAAACGAAGTTTATCAAAGAAGTAATATAAAAAAAAATATAAGTTTTAGTTACTTTTTTCCAGCTATCTACACGCTTCGCCACTGACGGTATTTATTCCTAAATTTATAACCTGCTAAATATCTTATATAAGAGAAATTTTTTCTCGCATATTAATCTCGCACTAAAATAAATCAAATAAATTTAATTAATGAATTAATAATTAAAAAAAACAGCAACATTAAGTGTTACCCACTACAAGTTTAAAAAAACGTATTTAAACTTGAGTGGTTGAATAAATACACAGGTTGAACAAATATCAGTAGATGGACAGCATCGTCTATCTGATTTATAAAGATCAATCTGTGATTCTCAATCCACCCGCCAGGCGTGTGAATTACAGCAGCATAAAATGGTGGGGATTTTGAGACGGCAATGGACTTATAGGGCTGTGTTAATCAAGATATGGTGGTCATCATTTGCTTAAGGTCGTTGTAGCAGCTTCAGCGGGGCTTTTCCATCTCATTATATCTGTAGCACTGTGTGTACTGTGTGTCGCAAGACCCCTGTATATTTACGCACTAAAAAAGTTCAGTATTCCGTAACTTGTTATAAATTTCAGTTGTACGAATATATAATCAGTCGTACTCAATTGCAGGTTGTTAGTCCTCGTCAATTGCATTTTGCAAACACAATTGGCATGGTCTATCAAGTGTCATGCAGACGGCCTACCGTGTGGGTAATCAGAGCGAGACCTCGCGACTTTCCTCCAATGATCTGCTTTCACCATCAACGTCAGCGTCATCAGTGGTAACAATAGCAATTGTTATGGGTTGTGGTAACAATGTTGCGCACATCAATTAGACTTTGGACTGTCAATTGGAATTTATAATAATATTCAGATTTTTTAGCTTTATCTATCTAGTACATCTACATAACAACACATTTGATGTTAATCCGATCCGATAAATAAATAATATAATAGACAATAGCTTGTGTTTAACAGTTCTTCCTGAAACCAAAGTTGTCCTTAAATTGTTCTACCTTCATAAGTATATAAATAATAGAAGGCTTTATACAGATATTTATAGGGTTGATTTCATAGCAAAAAATATTATGTTAATAATATAATAATAGTTCTGAATTTGTATTTGATAGCTGTTTATCATAGATTGTTTGCTGCTTTGGTCCGTTTACTGCTTGCAACTGTTTTGACCCCCCTCAGATCCTACAATATGCCATGAAGCCATGAGCCCATATTATTGCTCATATCATGCTGATGTCTAAATCTCAATGCTTAGTTTACATATAAATTTGAAGTGAAGCCTAATGTACGAAAGTAACACCTAACCTCTAACATTGACTACACTAAGATGATTCACACCCGTAAAATAGAGTTATGACTGGCATGTTACATATCATTCTGAATGCGTAGCGAAGTCCCAGTACATATTTTAAAAAAAAAATAGGGTTCCACGCTTGAAATGTGTTTTTTTTAATAGCAGAGCAAGCAAAGAAACGCGCGGATCAAGATTTCATTGAGAGGTGTTTTCGCGCAAAAAACTAAATGATATATTGGTTTTATAGTATATTACTAAAACTAAACATAAAACAAGGTAAAACATGAAATTCGTTTAATTTGTATATTCGCCTTGAAGAAAATTTCAGGAAGTTATTGATCTATTGGTTCACTAAACGGCCTTCGTTTTCCATACTGCTTTTATAGGCAAGTTATCGCTCTAACCGTGAGAGTGTAAAACAACTGTGTAAAACTCGTAAAAAGGCGATTTACGTATTTGTTTCTACGCACTGTTGAGACTGAATGCGAACACAAAGTAAGAAGTTGTGACCAAAATAAAATGATCCTCTAGTATACATTCGTTTCTTGCTTCTTCTTATAAGTGTATCGGCGATGTCAGGTCGTCGGTGATTGGGTGGTCGACAATTCAAGTACAAGACAAAATAGACGAAGATGAACGATGGTGTCTGCACGTGGAGCGTCGTACTCGGCACTTGGAGGGCTGCGGCGAACCGGTTTGTAGTAATCGACGTAGGGCACTAGCCGCGTTCACAACGACTTGACTAGTGGTGTATATTTACTATCGATACATCTTGCATTCTTGTTTTATTATTAAAAAACAACTTATTTTCTTCACGCATGTAAAAATATTTTAATTTAATTTGTTATTATGGTACTTTTATAAACGGTTGGTGTATAAGTATTAGAAGGTAGTATGACGATTTATCTCATCAGATAGATGACCTTCTAATACTTATACATATACCGTTCTCCTTTGTAATTTTAAGAAAACAAATCATCTTTACTTAACTATAGGATCACCTATTGCACATTATTTAAAAATGATTCGTGTTTGTTGTCGTTAGTTCGATTTTCTTTTTGAGTCCATTGATGGATAATAAATAAAAAAATACAGGAAAATCGGTATCTCTAACATATACTTTATATAAGTATAACGACTTCGTCTATAACGAACAACCACTTTTAGCAACATAATGTAAACTCAAGTTACATATTATACTTTCAAGTTTGGCTTTATCGTCGTGTAGTGTGTCGTCTGGTTAGTACGGCGATCACTTAGATTCTGAAAAATTTGTAGGAAGGCTAGAAAATTCTACCAAAGCCGATAGCATAACTTCTATGTTGTTGGTTGTGTATAATGTGATAAGTGGGTCTAATACACTGTTAGTGAAATAAATCAAAAAAAGTCCTGTAATATTTGTCGATTCAGTCCCTATTACATCTTCAAATACATTCCAGATTTGAACGTAAATATAGAAAACACTTTCCCATCCTATCTCTTCTTTTAGCGAATGAAAACGAAAAAAAAAATAAAATGCAGTATTTTCGAAACACATTAGTAATACACAAATAACATCTAGTGGCCTTAAACTGTGTAATAAAAAATTAGCTTCGAAAAAGATTTGAACCCAGAACCGCTGGATTAGAAATGTAATGCCGTATTCAGCTGTGTATATAACAGACTACGTAGGCAATCACACTAGAAGTAAGTTTTTAATAATGGTTTGTACATACATATATTGTATTCTGGTTAAGTCAATTGTTAATTTTTTTATTAAAATATATATTAGATTTTTTGTAACTAGTTGGAGCATAGTGTAATATTATTTTTAAAAACATTTGAAGTTCAAATTAATTACAATATAAGTAAAACATTTATAATGTTTTTTATAATTTGAATTTATTATCTTAAATACAACGTTGGCTTTCTATATAGTAACAACCATCACTACTGGATGTTCGTCCTTCAACAAAGGAACAGCTAGGCAGAATCCGTCAAGTCACGCTGCAAGCTCTGCTCCGCTCTGCCGCTCGCTCGCATAACAACCAAAAACTAATCGAAAACACCCGGAACTAATCATTTTCTAATTATAAAAAACGGATGGCTTCGGATTCCTTACTTTGGTAGAGATTCGAGGACGACTACAATTAAGTTGGAAATGACCGAAAAATGTATTCGTTATCCGTGAACATTGCTGTTTCTACAGTGTTTGTATTTAGAACGGAAGTCTCAAATATGAACTCTCTCTACTTTATGGAATAGGATGGCAATTGAGCACGCGTGTCGCTCGAAGGAAAGCAGTCAACATTGCCCTTCGACATCTGCAACGCCCATAGGCATTGAAGTGTTGCCGACTTTTGAAATATGCGTAGCCTTTCTTTTAAGGCTCGACGTATCGATTCGGTAACACCATTAAAGAAAGTTCACAGAGTGGTAGTGCTTGGTCAGAAGTTTCGGGAAAAATGCACCGTACTGGATTTCCACTCATTTAAATGATGAAGGCTGGATTACTCACACTCTGGATGAGTGTAAGTACTCCCTAAAATGAAAAAAATGTCCATTATCCTCGGCCTAATTATCAGAATTCGTAATTCACAAACAAAAGATTTTTTCTTACTTTTAAAGATTTTTTTCTTTTGATGTTATCAAACGGATAATCTGAAAGCATATCCCATGGAATACGTCGTATTTACCTAAACAAATACCGTTTCTGTAAAAATGGTTTTAAAAACAATTCTCAAACTATGACAGAAATCTTTTTTTTTTTGTTCTTTCCATAAAATTTACTCTTATGGACTCGCGATTTCTTTCACATACCGATGATATATTTTCCTTTTAGAGCTAACAAGGAACATGGTTTCGATATTCGGATTAAAAAATAATTTATATTTACTAATTTTATCATTACGTGTTTAAAAATAACCTCATTATATTACAGGAAATCTTAGTATAATGCTAAAAGCGGTCAGTTTTAATGACCAGAAACATACCGTCATTTCACGTAGGTTAATTTGTTTCACCAGCATTAATAGCCTGCGGAAGTCTTCTGCTTGACATAAACCTCTCCCAAGTCTTGTCACCTGTCTCGTTTTATCAGCTGCCCCGCGCAGATTAACGCTTTGTTTGGCTGGAAGGTTACGTTTTCCAAAACGGGATTTTCATTCTCCACTTCAGCAGTCGTCTACCCCAACAATCGTCGTTACTCTGGCAAACGTGATCAGCACATTGCCACTTTATTTTGCTAACTTGTTGAGCTACGTCATTGAAATCCAAATTCTAAATTTTAATTCATTGTTCTTATTTTCTCTACTCATTAATTTAAAACTTTCATGATCAAGCTTTGAACATCTAAGCCTATACCTTTTTTTACAATTCAGAAACAATTCATTTGAAAACAAAAAGAAAGTCATCGCAAAAGACTTTCTTTTTGTTTGGTGTTGCTGATGTCTATAGGCGGCGTTGATTGATTTCTATCAGGGAAAAAAAATCAAAGCGATCAAGATAAATTTAAATAGTTTTATATTAAAAAAAAATTATTCCCGCCGCCGAATTCCACAACGCACCACCATTCTATGAAACCACCTGCTTTCGGCGGTCTTCCCGAACCGATACGACATTTGGCACCTCCAAAAATCAAGCCTACACATACCTAAAAGGCCGGCAACGTTTCCGTGACTTCTTCGGTGTGCGAAATTATTAATGCCATTAAAGTGCGAAAAAATAAAAAATTATCTTTAATATTTTCGCACTGAGTTTTGAGTTAATTTCGCCGACATTTAAATTGCATAATTTCAATGCATGTCGATTAAAAGCTAAATTTGAATGACCTGCCTACACGCACGATAACTGCCAAATGGATAGTTAACTTCAATAATCGCTATAGAGGCGTGTGAAATATAATAAACAGTACCTTTGGGTTCAGATATCGACCGCACCCGCAGACTGTCTACCCTCAGTCCCCACGATTTTTATTGACCCTCGTAATTACAATGTGCGCTGAGACCATTCAGACCAAGTTCAAAAATAATTTTATGCACTTTAGTAAGTCAATGTCCTCGTGTTTTGAATTCTTTGTACAAGCTTCGCGACTTTATTTGCCTGAAATTAATATCAGGCAACTTATTACATTCCTAAAACCAAATCTACTATAGGGAGAGACGAAAAATTTTTTTTCTTCTCTCCATATAGTAACTAATCGACTTTTACAATGACTAACTTGATTTTTGTCCCATGTTGGGCAGAAGTCGTCCACAGTGCTCCGCCATTGCGTTCTATCTTGATCGACGCGCTTTATTTCGCTTCAGGTCATTCAGATACTATTTTAATATATATATATATATATATATATATATATATATATATATATATATATATATATATATATATATATATATATATATATATATATTAGGTGTACAAATAAGTTTCCGCAGTTTTTTATAAAAAATTAGGAATTTATTGTAAAGGAAAAGTACATTACGTTTTATTCAAAGTATTTTCCATCATTTGCAACATTCGAACAACATTCGGATACCCCGTCGAAAAAACTCTTCATCTTTTGACGCTATCCACAAATCTACCCAATTTTTGGTGTCTTCATATGATGTGAAGCGCTGCTCAGACAGACCATGTGCCATCGACCGGAACAGGTGATAATCAGAAGGGGCTAAGTCTGGTGAATACGGCGGGTGGGGTAAAACTTCCCAGTTGAGTGTTTCCAAGTATGTTTTTACCGGCGCCGCAACATGTGGACGAGCATTATCGTGTAAAAGAATAATTTTGTCGTGTCTGGAGTAGTAATGGGCGCGTTTTTCCTTAAGTGCCCGACTCAATCTCATCAATTGTGTTCGGTAGAGAGCTCCAGTAATGGTTTCGCTTGGTTTCAGCAATTCATAATACACGACACCAAGCTGATCCCACCAAATACACAGCATGAGTTTTTTTCCATGAATATTCGGCTTAGCTGTCGATGTTGATGGTTCGCCGGGCTTAACCCATGACTTTCTCTTCTTTGGATTATCGTAGTGAATCCATTTTTCGTCACCAGTGACTATACGATGCAAAAAACTCTTTTTTTTATTCCTGGCAAGCAGCATTTCACTCATGCATAATCGGCGTTCAACGTCTCTCGGCTTTAGTTCATATGGAACCCAATTTCCTTGTTTTTGAATCATTCCTAACGATTTTAAACGATGTGAAATTGCTTGTTGAGTCACTTGTAGAGTAAGTGCAAGTTCTTTTTGCGTTTGGGACGAATCTTCCTCCAATAGTACTTCTAATTCCATGTCTTCGTACACTTTCGGCCTTCCACTGCGTTCTTTGTCTTTAACGATAAACTCACCGTTCTTAAACTTTTGAAACCATTCCTGACAACTTCTCTCACTTAAAGCAGCTTCACCATATGCTTCTAGAAGCAATCGATGCGCCTCAGCTGCAGATTTTTTCACATTAAAGAAGTAAATCAAAAGTTCCCGCAAATGATGCTTATTCGGAATAAAACTTGACATTTTTGCACGAAAAAAATTACGTGATGCTGATACGGAATCACTAGTACTTTAAGGTTATGGTGTTGCCAGATGACTAAACTTGGGATATTACGTTTTACATCTGACAATTTCTCCATAACCTTCTGGTGGGGCCATCTTTTGACAAACCGCGGAAACTTATTTGTACACCTAATATATATATATAATATTCTGCTATCACCATGTGTGCTTGGGGCGGCCACGCATCCTTTTGCTTTGGATTTCCCCATCTTTTTATAATATATTATTGTAATTACTTTAGAAATTTATTAAATACATTAGGTTAGGCTAGTATCTTTGCCTAGCTGCCTGTTCGGTAGTTATGATATTGGTACACGGAAATACGTCCCTGACCACCCGAATTACTACCGTATCACTCCTTGTCTTCCATTACGGTAGTATCATATCCCTATCATCCTGTCTAAATCCATCTCTCCTTTCCCCTGCCCTTTCCTTTTCCCTCTTTCTCCGCCAATCCACGGTCTGCCGTGCCAATGGATACGTGGCTAGGGACGAGCTTTGTAGCAAGCGTGCCGACCGTCCCGGGATTGGGCTCCCCCGGGTACTATAGTGCTTTACCTTAGTATGTTAAATACATTAAAGAAGTATTGCTTATCTACTACATATACATATGTCATATACTATATGTATGTGTATAAGATTTAAATATCTTATAACTTATGTAAAAGGATACCTAGTGTGCAGTCAAATAGAATTAGCCACAGAAACCAAAGAAGCCTGCAAACGCTTCTAACAAACAGAATAATTTTAACAGGATAAGTGAACAGATAAGTAAGGTTCCTTACATTTTGTAACGTGTTCTCGAGAGGCCGTTCATCCGGCTATCTATCACTCCAGCGGATGCAAAACACCAGTATGAGTACACAAGTATCCATCCGTTCGTGATCCGGTTTCATTGGTTTGTTGCCGTGGTAATTTCGTGACAACAAAATTACACTCCACTTGCACGCTAACATTCATCTATGATAAATGCGGGAACCGGTTAATACACCGAATAAATCCGGTTGTGTGAATACAATGTTTGATCTTTTCTTTCATAATATACGAACAAGGGCGGTGGGTTCTTAGTAGTTCAACTTCGGCTAACATAGTAGAAAATAAAGTACGATTTGTTTTAGAACCATGATTATAAAAGACCAGGATAGGAGCTATAGTATATTTTCCTTTATTTACAACATACTAAGAAGAAATATGACGACCACTCGGCTCAGTGGCGGGGCCCTCCGCCCGCGGAGTCATTGGTCGCGGGTTCGATCCCCTCATCGGAATAAATATATGTATGGATTACAAATATTTGTTCCGAGCCTGGTAATCATGCCAATCCGCATTGGACAGCGTGGTGGGTTAACGTCCGCTCCTCCAGAAATGGCCCGTGCTCAATAATGGGATATATATGGGCTGTTAAGAAAAAAAGAACAAATATATCATGCAAACGGTTTTTAGGTAAGGATAAGTCTACATAAAATATATGTACATGTATAAAAATATATCATTAACATTTTTTTGATTTCAATAGAGTGGTGTTATAATTAAAATACATATGCATCGGATCATTAGGAATACTAAAACTGAAGGCATCGGTTTTAATTTCGCATCAGTATTTACTTTTGTATAACCAAAAACTTACAATCAATGTTTTTTATGAGATAGGAGCAAACGAGCAGATGTGATGGAATCCTGATCCATCACCTGATGGAAAGCAATCAACGACGCCCATAGGATGTCTATGGGCAGAAGCGTTGCCCACGTAAAGGAACTCCGGCAACGCTTCCGCGACTCCTGCGGTGTCGCGGTTGTGTATGGGCGGCGTTGATTGCTTTCCATCAGGCGACACGCTTGCTCGTTTGACCCATAAAAAAAAATGAAATATATAGGCTTGTTTTTTTGAAGGTTCCAATGTCGTATCAGTTCGGAACACCACTGGAGGTAGCTGATTCCACATGTTAGTGGTGCGTGGAAAGAAGTATAATAATTACACACAACCACAGTTACAATGGCACAACGGCATTATCAATTATATTAAAGTAATTTATAAATTCAGTTTGTTGGGTAAAAACAATTTGCTGAACACCGAGCACCAAGCATCGATTGTTCGTGTTGTCAATATAAACTAAGCAATGAGTTCACAATAACTTACAGACAGTTCCGGGGAAACACAACAATGTGGATACGTTGCGAGGTTTTAAATTGTGTTCCGTTTCTTTGAACAAACGGTTGAGAAAGTATGATTCATTCTGCTATTGTCTTTAATTCTTAGTCATAATAAATCATTTGCAATATCGCATTTTATCAAAAATCGTAACTTATTAAATATCGTAACGTTTTAAATTATAATTATACTTTTCATTATACATCACGTCCGTTTACTACAGGGGTAAGCAAAGACACACCACAGATATCTGTTACGATCTCGGCACAATTTGCTTCATAGACACTTAGTCTCTTCATACAAGCTCGCTGATCATATGTACATATGTATGTATGTATGTACTTATCACTATAAACTGTAGAAACACCTCTATTCTACATTCATTTAAAAAAATTAAAATGTTTCTGTACCCTCTAAATAAATTGTACTCGTATTTTCATAAGTAGGTATCATCATTTAATTTAAACATAACAGTTCAGCGCTGGACATCGGTCTTTCTTATAAATGAGGGGTGATGCTGTAATCCTCTATCAAAGTAGTGTTGTGTTTCACGTTTTAGGTGTCAATGATAGTACTGAAATAGATAGTCGTTTTTCGACGAGTATTTCTTTTCGTTAAACACACAATATTATTTTTTTTGTCTATATCTCATGCAGTTGATACTTTTGGCATTTACCAGAGGAAGACGCTAAGGGAGTTAATTTTTTTAAAATTATTTTTTCCAATCTTAGTGAAGTTACATTACAATTTTAAAATGGCTTCCAAATATTTTGCTGATTATTAAATAATCCAAAAAAAAAAATTAATTTTACAAATATATGAAATTTATAAGGTAGTCTCCTATGAAGTCCTAATATCATCATTGTAATTTAATCGATTGTTTTATAGGGTATATATTTAAAATGTAGCATACGCTCTTAAAAATGTATTTTTGTATTCATCTTGCACTCATAATTTCTGACGTAAAGGTAAAGGCTTTGAAAAAATATGATAAAATACAATTACTTTAAGATCATAACACTTTTACTAACCAAATGATTGCGTAAAGCAACTGGCTGAAACCGGGTGCATGCAGGCGAAGATAAGACTAGGTTTTACGGTTCCGGGAAGGCCTTGTCCAGCAGTGGACTGCCACAGGTTAATGATGATGAACCAAACATTAGCGTTCTATTGGCGCAACGAGATAAATTTACATACATACATATGCATTATTTTCAGCTATTTATTTCGAGTGTGGTTGTTCCGCCAAACCGCTTTGTACAAGCGTGGCGGGCTAATGTCGAAATGGGCAGGCTCCATGGCCATCTTTGAAATATATTTTTTTATTATTTTGACAAATTTGGAATTTGAATGGTTTTGCGATATAGATAGATATGTAGACAGTCAAAAGTTTTACTTAGCTAAGATCCGCGACAAGCAAACAATAACAGAAAATTTCTCGGTTTTCGGTTGTCTTCCGTAGTGTCTACTATACCTGAAGATGCCTCGTGTTGGGGCGAAACACGTGTCGTTTACAAGGTGGAAAAGTGGTAGTGTGTGTTTGGTGTTGTATAACGTTTTTCGGTAAGTTTTTGGTTTAAGTTCCAAATAAATCCACTTCATCCAGCAGAAAAACACACATTATTAATTTTCTGTTATTGTTTGCTTGTCGCGGATCTTAGCTAAGTAAAACTGTCCTTGACTGTCCACATAGTGATGGATTTCCGCAAAGTAACGCCTGACTCCATTTATAAGATATAAATAGAATTTATTAATTTCATTTTATGGTATGTATTGTCCGTCTTCGCCATAATTTTCTAGAAGGTTTCGCAGCTGCTATAAAACAAATGGCATTCAACAGAGACACGGCATTCATCACTAATTCGACGCAACAGCAAGGGCGACGCGCGTTCGAGTTCTGAGAACCGACGTTGGTTATAATAATTTAAAAGCAAAAGGCTTGAAGCCACCACCTTTATATATTGATATATTTCTTTTGGAGTTTGGCTGTGTTACATATATACCTTATTAATACATTAACTATAATTTAGGTAGAATAAATTTTTCAATTAAAACCTTTATTACTCATTGTTTATAGAAGCTATAGGCAAAGGATTTTTTTATAAAGATATAATATTTAGTCCTAAATTCATATGCTTATAATGTAAATCTCACTATTGACTATGTATGTATATGTTTGTCTATGGCAAAGCTAATCTAGGAGTAAAAAGAATGAATGCATTTTGATGAGCCTTTCAGGAGAAGATACTGGTGCCTGCTTTCCATGAATATCGTCAATATTGAGGTTACTGATGCGTTGTTTGTTTAGGGTTGGAGGGGAAAAAGACATAAGTACCTCCCGTTACAGAAGGAAATAAAGACAGGGGAAAAGGCTTTCCGATCCCTGAACGTGGTAAGATGTTACCACTTGAGGCCGATATTTTGTAGGCGTGTGGCCGATATTTTGTGGCATCCCCTATTAAATCCTCTACAGATATAATGTTAAATACTTTGTAAGTAGGCTGTACGAAGGAGATAAGATGCAAAGATGTTTTTTCTCCAACTGTGTCAGTTTTATAGTCTTATATTTAATATATTTTAAAGAGAAATATATACTTTTATATTTATATGTTCATAAGTCTAATATTTTTCATATGACAATGGTCCCCGTGGCTTGATTACACCCAATAGTAACGCCGCCATATTAACAGAAAAATAAATCGAAGTTACCACAGTATCTTTACAGTAACCTATTGTACCCATATGCATTGTGATTTTTCCATTTACATTTTTTAATACTTTTGTAGAAGTCACTATGTATAACTTCACTTTTAAATATCAAAGTTTAAAAAAGTTTTTATTGCTCAAGTATTTATTATCTTAAAATTGAATGTTGTTACAAATGTTTCAATACGAGTCGATCGAAGAAAAGTCCGTCACGGCACGGGGCCGATTCGTCAGGCTGTTGCTAGTCCGCTTTTTAAAAGTAAAAAAAAACAAGGGGAAAGAGGGGAGGGAGATTGACTGAACGCAGCTCTATTACGTGACGTTGGACGTAATATCGAGAGTACCGTCGTAGTAAATCGGCCATAACCTGCGCTCAGGTGCGGCTCGTATACTCTGAATAAAAATAAAAAAGTAAATCAAAATGACATGAAAATAAATTTAACATTAACATAATAAATCGATACCAAATAACCAGCAATCTAATCGTCACAATTTTTTTTTTGTATTTGTTTTTTTGCTTTTAACGTATGTATGTGTAATACTGGCAATATATAATGCAGTTGGCATTCATTCTCTGTCAGTTAACCTAATATGAATTGTATAATTAAAAAAATAAAACGAAAATAGCAAAAAAACACAGATATTAATTAAATATTCTATATAAAAAAAATATTTATTCCAAGATATACAGAAATGATTATCAAAAGTTTCTCTAAAATATGAAACATTCACCTAAATATGCATATATTATCAATAAATATTTTAGTTCAACTACGTTAGTGTTGCTCAATATTTTATTCGATACTAACCAGCTCCGAAAAAATAGTGAGTTATCACATACTCCTATGAAATATTTTAATTGGCGCCTGACCGTGGAATCCTATTTTTTTTTGTAATACGACCAAAGCTCTTAGAAACAAATGTTCGGCGCAACGAGGCCGTGAGATGAGTCACGAAGATCGTTGAACCTTGGCGCACCGCCATCTTGCGGCTTAGAGACCGTGTTATCTTCTTCCCTTGAAGATATTGTATCATCAGATCATCCTGATGCTTTTCTTCCCGACTTCACTTTAATATTTGCATATATATAACTTCTTGCACTTTGTTCAAACTTCAGTCAAAATGGAATGATACAAATTTAAATTTTAAAATAATAAGAAAAAAAAATAATTTTTGTATTGCATTTCTAAAAAACTATTTTCTTTTTATTTGTAGTCTAATAAGCTATAATGTAATTATATTTTATTAATCTGAAATTAGATTATATAAAGTTATTTAGTGTTATGAAGTGAAGCCGTATTACATAAAAACGGTCTCTCTCAAAACCATTTTTGATTCAGTATAAACGATTGTGAACAATAATATATAATTAAACGAGGTATACAAAAGAGATTTCTATAGTCAATTTTAAAATATTCATGTATGTAATGTAACTCTTCGTAAAACGACTTTGGAAAGTGTAATCAAATATATAATATAATATAAAGAAATGCAAAAATGTTATATAATGGCTTAGCTGCATTGCGATTGCTTCACATGTCAGTCATAAACGTTGATTTAGCAAATTTGGCCTATTGTGAATGATAAATGATCGATTAGTAAGTTTTATCCGTGTGTATATGCGTCAGTGAACGTATGTGCACGCATGTGTGTTCCTAATACCCATGAAGTTATGCGAAAACCCGTTTGAAACTCGGACGTGGGGTTTCGCGGAATTAATACCTGCTATTAAATAGTTACGTGCTACGCCCTAACTTCCCGCCAAAAATTAACACAATACGTCTTACGTGACCATTAAATATTGTATGACGTAAATGAAAAATACAAAGAATTAATTTTTCATATAATATATAAAAATAAAATATTTAACATTGATTTACAAAATACTTTTTAAAAAGAACACTTGCAATGTTTTATATATTACTAGAATTCCTGTTAAGCTTAGGTCAGAAAATTATTCACATCAATACTCCAATGAACTCCATTAATGAATAAAAACTATATATATATATATATATATATATATATATATATATATATATATATATATATATATATATATATATATATATATATATATATATATATAAATGTGAGTTTTTATCCTTATGTATATAATACATTTTTATCGTTTTATTTATTTTTATCTAAATCAGTAAGCCGTTTCGTTCTGTATAAAACCTTTTGCTGATGTACACAGCTACAGCCTACATGGCTTTAACACAAAAATGCGTATAATTTGAATTCCCATATCTCTTATCTAGATACAGCGAGCGTCGGACGAGTAGGTATTTTTACAACTGTTTTCTTATCTTTTAGAAAGTTTAACAGGAATAGAAGTCTAATATGTAAGAATTACTCCGCATTCAGAAATTACATATGCACATATATTATTCATTTTTCAATTGAATTTATTTTATTTTATATGCCAACATGTTTTCGATAATATTTTACACCATTAACGTTTTATTCATAAAAAACAAGTACATATATCCTATTTTTTTAAGTGTTCGGTATTTAAAAAGAAGACTTAAATTGTCTATTACCTATGTGTTGTCAAAAAACTAAGAAATTCATGTTTTCAGTTATCTAGGAAGGGAGGCCTTAAAACACTTTATGGAAGCATACGCGGCTCCATTCCTTGTTAATATATACCCTTTTTTTTTAAAAAATTAAAGAAAACGCTATGGATATAATATAACATTTCTCTAGGTTCAATGTGATGTGATTGTTAAACTAAGTTCAATCGTTTTGTTGAAGCATTTTACGGCATTGTAACGTAGGTAGGTACTGCAATCATTGTACGTACAACAAAACAATTCCGGTCGGGCTCCAGCGTGACGTCACCGCGCCGCAATAACCAATAACCGCGAATATGTCGCTTTGTTCCATTGATGTCGGGAAAATGTTTATTTATTTCCTATGTATACATTGTTTCCACTATCATTATTATATAACAATTATTGAATGTCCTTTGTGCTTTAAATATAATAATTTATTTATTCCATCAGCAATCACACAACATTAAGGTAACGCAAAAAGTTTTTGTGGGAGGTTGGTTGCTTATCGCCGTCGGCTAAACAAAATTTGATGTCATCTTGATGGGGAGAATGGTCTCAGCATATACTAGGGTTCTTATTTTTTTCATGGATGTCGAAAGATGCAACTATGAATCAAATAAATACCAAATTCTTTCTATATAACCTTTTTCCTTTTTTAATATTTGTAAACTTAAATTGTACTAATAACTAAAGGAAGACCCTAGTTTTTAATAACCTAGGTAATCCTAGTGTGGAAATAAGAGTCCTTTACCATGTGTAAAATTCTGAAAATAAAGGTTATTATTATTATTAAGAGTAACAGCAACTTGAATAATAAAAAGCAATCGGCGATCCCAAATTCACCTGGCAAGTGGTTTCCGTAAAATCCCTCTTTGGACAGATCCTGTAGATACCTCTAGTGGACTTTTTATGGTTATGGCTGTATTAATAGATTGGTATAAACTAGTATAGTATTATAGGCATTTATAAATTATGGTCATATTGTACTGCTAAGTGCGAATATACCTATGCATATTATTTTGAAATATTATTTGTTTATTTCTTCCCAACACTTTTACATTTCAAATAAATATATAAATATTTCTTATATTTACTTATAGGGTAAGACACTTCTCAAACTAGATTAAAACTAACTCGATTTATTCAATTTTCGTTATGGAACTGACATTATAAAAATAATACGCTAGTTTACATCGTAATAATTGTAGTGGACTAAATACTTTTCTGTAATATGTTTCTCGGAATTGGCAAAAATAAAATATTTATAGATTCTACCTATTTCATAATAGTAGAGTAAAACGCTTTTTAACATTCTAAACTACTAAACAAAATTATCGATATCATCGGATGAAGATGTAAAGGCTTATAACAATGATTGAACAGAGCCAATTTTTTTATGGGATAGGAGGACAAACGAGCAAGCGTGCCGCCTGATGGAAAGCAAAACTGAAATCCTGTTGGTATAAAAATTCATCACGCAAGTAAACGTTAGACTACAAACGAGATTCATTACATTATACTCGTATATCTTCATAGAACAATTTTGTTTACTTATCATTTCGTCATAACTATAATATGTATGTCAATCGATCGACAAAATGAGACCTTTGTTGACGCATGGAATTACGCAATTATAGTTTTCCTTCTATTGATCACTATTAAAGACGGTTGCATCAATTATGGATTTATGCTGATTAATAAAGAATCAAAATAAGTTGAACTTTTGCTGGAGAAAACAAATATTTATTGCGAAAAATCCTATTTTGTAATGATATAGAGAATAGCAAATGATGTTATAAAATAATATTTTTTAAATGATAGTATGACGAATGCTCTCTAGTAAAAAAATTATCATAAAACTAGCTTATTTAATATTTTATTCCGCTAGCATTTTATTAAACACTAAGTAATTACATTGATTATAATAAAATATATTTTTTATTCCATTTAATAATTAAAATTAGTTGAAATCATAGAAGAAGGCACTGTAATATTTGTAACGGAAACTATCACAATTTTTTTTAAATTTACCATTACTCATAAATTTTCGATCAATTTATCGTTACGATTGTTATTTCTAATTGTATTTATAATTCAAATGAATTTTATCACAAAAGAATCACGCACAGAACGATATTATCCACAGTAAATTCGAAATCAAATTTAAAGAATTGGTCCGCGTAATTGTATGTTGTGTATTTAAAGATAATACGCAGTACCGGCCCGTACATGCCCAAATGATACTCTAATGACTCTGCTGCGACATTTGACAGACATTAAGGGGCATACACACAACAAACATATATTTTAAATAATGTGAAAGTTAAAAAATAGTTTCTTTTGATGTGAGATTGATTGATGAATGAAAAAACATTATAATTAAAAGGACAATGTTCATATTTGTATATTTGGGCAACTGTTTTATAATTTATTGTAATGATCAAGATTAGCAACAACATCAAGACTCTTTCCACAGCCAGGCAGGCTCTTTCTACTTGCTTATTTTGTAATAACAACGTAACATTACATTTTCAGAAAAAATATTTTAACACTACCAAAATCGAACGATCCTAAATATAGTGTTCTCTTTTTTGTATAAAAAACAATACATTGGTAAAGGTAAGGTTAAAAAATATGTTTTGTTCTGCATTTTTTTTATTTTAAAACTTTCTTAAATATTTTGTTTAAATAAAAAAATCATCCATAAAAATAAAGGTAAACGTTGAACTAAAATTTTTAGCTGTTAAAAGGATCTATGAGCTCTGTAAAGCATGCGGACAGATTAGGTGCGTGTTTGTATGAATGTTATAAAAGATATTTTGTAACAGTTATTTCTTATGGAATATACTAAATATGAGTAAATGTTTTACACTGATACAAGGAAACTTTAATGTGAAAAGTAAAATTTTAATGTACCTAAATTTTTTTTATATATTCACGCCTATCCCCCGCAATGGTTGGCAGAGACCACAGAGTTCCATCCGCTACCATTCATCACAGCGAAATGGTTCTCCATTGGTCGCTTCTCGCCCTCGTGAGAATCAGGATGTGACGGGTGGCGAACCACGTCGCCGTCATTTTTCAACAAATTAGGTATATTAAATTCGTCTTAGTGAATCCTACGAGCTGGAAGGAAGGATGGGGATTAGCCCCAGCAGAGTCCTGCATGCTGAGGTAAGGCACAATAGTACCCGGGGGAGCCCGATCCCGGGACGGTCGGCACGCTTGCGACTAAGCTCACCCTTAGCCACGCATCCTTTGATTTGATTGATTTTTTTTCTTCTTTTCTTTGATAGCAATCAGTTACAACTATTATGCCAGTGTCAAGTAATATATGTTAACATCACATCTCTTCAAGTAAAACTAGTCAACTTATCACGTCTCTTCGTCTTCTTGATAAAATGGTGGCCATTTTAACAAAACCTTCTATGGACTTTCATGGATACTCTTCAGCCAAGGGGAGGCCTGAGGTTTATGTCGGACTACAACCCCTTGAGTGTTTCGCGTCACTTTTATCGGGGCCACGGGGATGGAAATTTTATTACCATAATCTCTGTCAATGTGACACTGACGAAAATAAAAGATTAATTAAAAAAAATTAGGAATGCATCTAAACATTATTACAATTAATATTTACCACTCCCACTAAATTAAATAATGTTTACGCTAGGGAAATATGGTCAAAATCCAGGCTTACCAAGGAAAACGGAAAATACAATGTTTTAAACATCTTCTATTTTTTACTTCACCATTTAAATGTTATGTTGATCTGATCTAACTGATTTATTTTTATAAGAAACCATGACTCACTATATGAACGAAAACCATGTATGAATTAACACTTTGTATGGAACTCACTATAATTGTAGTAAGTGTCAAAACTAATGCTACGGAAATCATTGTATTTGACTAATTGATTGCAAAGACGGAAATGGACTCTTGAACCTGTCGACTTAGAAATGTGTAACTTAATTATTATTAATCTATTTGATTTACTTGATTTTTGTTGATATACATAAAATACCCTACGGTGTTAAATGTATAGTTCTTTTGTTTTTAAGTATTTATATCACTTTAACATTTAACTATAAGAGCAGCATAAGTATATAAGCAGTTTGCCCTCCTCAGGGGGAGGAGGGCAAACTGGGGAATTTCCAAGGGGTTCCTGTTATTTAACGACATCTTATCACCTTACGGATGTGCAAGTGACTTTGACAATTAAAACGCAAAAGGCGCCTGCGTGGTTGATATCTGCTCTTATAGTTAAATATATATATATATATATATATATATATATGTGTGTGTGTGTGTGTGTGTGTGTGTGTGTGTGTGTGTGTGTGTGTATTATAAAATATTTTTTATAAAAAATATACAATTCTAATGTGTACTACTCTTAAAACCTACCTTGGGTTTATAATGTCATTATAGAAATTATATTCAATTGAAGTAATAACTGCCGCGCTTTGCGTGCGTTTATCTCTAATGGCGTATCTGAAAATTATAATCTTAGACAAGGGAAAATTATTATCAAAGTATCAAAATCAATGGGAAACTTTTTCAATCGTATTGCTTTAGTAAAATTGCAAAAATGTCATCAATCAATAGAGCCGTGACTGTCCACTATTGCATATTAGCCCCCTTACAAATGGAGTGTACTGACGTACTCCCCATGTAAGCGTAGGGACCGTAGATGATTTGACTTGTCAGGTAGACGCTTCCTGTCTACTGGTAATGCCTCCCATAGCCTCCTTCGCCTTATACAACACCCACGGGAAGACACGTCCATCCAATTTCATGCCGGGAACCACACATCAACCAAACGTATGATAAAAAAATAATAAATACAAATAAGTGAAATTAAAGTATTTATTAGTAATATCTAAAAGTTTGTCTTTTTAAGCATTTTTTTTAAATTACGAACTAAATCATTAGAGAGCTTCTTACGTTGAAAAATTCCTTGTGAATTTATTTTTAATGAAAAACTCGGCCCTGCTTTGAAACTGTTTTATAGGAGGGCAGAGCTTTTTTATAACAGGACTTCCACAAGAAGGTATTAGACTTTGCAAGGTTACTTTTATTTAAGACTCCTTAGCAAAAGAGATGACGTCAGTTGACGGGAATCAGCTTTAAATAAAGTAATTTAAAAATTAAACGAAGTACAACCATTCTTGTTCAATAAAACTGTCATGCAACATCAGGTTTTAACAACGAGGTTAAGTAAAGTATTACAGTTGAACGCAGTCAATAATGTCGTAGTTCCCATCGTCGGCTCGCAGCCACTTCCTTGGAACTGCTAATGATCGCACGTGTGGGAACATTGTGGCTTCCGCGTTGTCTCCGTGCTCGCTTGTGTGCTTGCTTTATGTGGATGTATTTCTCCGCTAAAAGTTGACAGTTTCAAACTCAAAAGGGTAAGATTAAAGATTTTGTCTTAAAATGTCTACTAATTCTTGTCTGTTGTACTAGATTGTTATACATATGTATGTATATGTACATATATATATATATATATATATATATATATATATATATATATATATATATATATATATATATATATATATATATATATATATATATATATAGAAAATCTTTATTCGAAAATCCACAAAGCAGTACCAACAAACAAATAATTAACATATAAAATAAAAATTATTACTAAGATTGGCTACGGTATGTATAAAAGAAAAGAGAGAAACAAAGACTAACGATATAACAAACAAATAATGAAAATAAAACAAAATATATTAATCATCATCATCATCATAAAAATAGTAGAACTGCAATCAATTATGTTACCTATACTGTAGTCATAGCGCTGATTTTCAGTGTAGCCGAATTGTTTCCAAGCTGTGTGCGGAAATACTTTATAATTTATATATAATATATATATATATATATATATATATATATATATATATATATATATATATATATATATATATATATATATATATATATATATATATATATTATAAATATATTAGGTAATTATATAAAATGTTTATTTTACATACATGTATATGTTTAATATGTATGTATTTATATGCAGTATACATTTTGATGATATATATGTATACTGGTTTTTTGATCTCATTTTGTTCTACTCAGTTATGAAACGCATTAATGATGTATTTAAAGAATACTTTTTCTTTCATCCAACCGATCAACCTAAGCACCATTTTTGAAGCCTACTACAGCGTTTGGTGGTCTGATGTATGAAAACACGACAAAGGGTGGACACATCATATCATAAAAAAAATTAAGAAGAGTTCACGTCTATTGCAGACGCAAAGTGGTATAACCTAGGTATAGTAATTCGCGTCCTCCTTATTTTAGTTGTTAACAATAAAAAACAAGCAAATTCATCATTATTTTTATTTCTTTCTTCACTATTAAGGTCTAGAAACAACTATGTATCCTAATTTTCACAAAAAGCAATTAAAAACCTACCGAAACGCGCTACTGCTCACTATTTTTTTACTAACAGTTCACATGGTCGCACATCCTTTTTTCCCACAGCTGATTATGATATTACCTATTTTTTTTTAACAGGAAGGACTGCGCGCAAAAAACTTTTTTTTTATGTGTGTGTGCCTTTTATACATTTAGGTATAGGCAGAAATTACTTAATTTTATTAGTGTGTTGGGTGTGTAGGTATAGGCAGAAATTACTTAATCTTATTAGTATTTACTTTCAAGTATTTTTAAAACGGGAAATTTCACTTTTCGGTTGTCTCCCGTAGAGTCTACTATACCTTCAGGTATAGTAGACTCTATATCTAGATGCCTCGTGTTGGGGTGAAACACGTGTCGTTTACAAGGTCGAAAAGTAGTAGTGTGTGTTTGGTATTGTGTATAGTGGTTGGTGGGTAGAGAGTTGCTGGCCGGTTCTCGGTAAGTTTTTGGTTTAAGTTCCCTATAAATCCACTACATCCAGCAGGAAAACACACATTATTAATTTTCTGTTATTGTTTGCTTGTCGCGGATTTTAGCTAAGTAAAACTTTTGACTGTCCACAAAAGTTGATCTGTTAAATGGACGCGAATAGGGCGATGGACGTGAATGGGCGAACTTACTCTATATTGTAGTAAGTTCCACTTAACAGTCTCAGTAAACAAGAGCTTTATTGAACGACACGATCCCTAAATAGCGCGGGGTTGCCGACCTCACTGCTTGGCCTTGCCCTTCACGGGCGCGCGGAATCAAGTCATTCTTCATTATTCTACTATACACGCGCGGACACAGGCTCGCCGCGGAAGATTTATTGCAAGTACCGGTAACATTACATCTTAGCTGTAAATAGCAGTGAGAGAAATAGAGAAAACATATAATATAATAATATCAGTATCAGCCTGCAGCATTCCACTGCTGGACATACGCCTCCCCCTACAGATTGGCAGGGTAACCAGATTCAGAATAAATATCTATTAGCCATACATATATTTATTCAAATGAGCGGTGGAACCTGCGACTCCGCAGGCAGCAGCCCTGCCACAGAGCCAATGGGTCGTCATAGGAGCATATCTGATACTAAGTAAAATACGTATCTATATCTATCTTGGCGCGAAATAAAACAACAAGAGCTCATATGGTAAGAATTAGGCTTACGATCTGAGATCCCTAGCTTCGTATCATCCATTGAAATATTGAAGGAAATCATATCTTTCTAGTACATACATTAATAGGTTAGTTATGCTATTTATACTAGGTTAGGTGTAAGCTTAGAATCAAAACATTGCTAGTCTTCTTTATAAAAGTCTAGTTAGGTATGTATTTAAATATATATATAATAAAATTAGTAAAGTCTAACTTCTTTTTTTTGGAGGTAAATCAGTTACACAATTTAGCAGTTTATAATTTGCACAAATCACATTCACACTAGTAAAATGTTGTTTAAATAAATAGTATTGAAATTAAGTTTATTTTTAATTTTAATACAAATTATTTTAACGCAGTTTTGATGCCTCTGGTGATGTCAAATCTTGGCAAGGGACCAAGGGACTCCCATGGTTATTCGCCTGCCTTGTAATAAAATATATATATCCTATTCATATATGTGTGCCACGGCCAAGTTATATGCTGGGAACTTTAACATAATCTGATCTTGCTCGAACTATTAAAGCCACTCATGTCTAACCGCTCTAACGTGTTTCCTTCCAAGAAGTAGATTTTTTAAAAAGATTTCTTATGCTACTTTTGTAGTAGTAGAAATGAATTAGGAATATGTTCCTGAGAAATAATGTAACACGTGACATATGTAGATCGGAAAAAGATAAGTCGCCGTGTTCGTGGACTTCTATATTAACAATAAATATATGAATCTGTATATAGAAATAAATACTTTCTGGACCTTTGTGTCTACTCTTTATAAAGTCAAAGGAACTTGTTAAAGGATCATCAGCATTCGCTTAAAAGAAACATCACACATCATTTTATTGAATATTATAATACCGTGAGCGAGCACGCATACTCACACATTCTTGCAAAAAGTCCTTATATTTAAAATTTGCCGAGTAATGCATTGTATGTGGTAAAATAAAGTCTATTAAACACAGATAAAGTATAAATAGTTAAACTTTTATTTCAGTTCACTTAAATGCAATTAATAAAAATGTGTCGCTGTACTTAGTATCTCCGTTAGGTAATGTAAACTATTTGAGAACTGAAAATGCTTTTAAAACATATAATGCTATTTGTATATTTCCCCTAAATTTATCAGGACATTAATTCATATCTATTGATAAATTACGCTAAGTTATAAACCGAAATAATCTAAGCATGAAAATGTTGCAGAAATTAATACGTAATACGTAAATAATACGTAAAATGAACATTACATGGAGCAAAGTGTACATGCTATTTTACTCGATGACAGTAATAATAATTTTTAAGTTGTTTTTAATATACATTATTTCAAATTTTTAATAGCTTTCTCACAAATCATTTTAAGCTGTTTCCAAATTAAAATTCACCACTGTGACTCATAAAATAAAATTTAAATACAAATCCTACCCACAACAATTAGAGCATAATTATAGGATCAAAATCGACATGTAATTTATATCAGGCAAAGTTTATTAAATGGATACCAGTTCTGCGGCTTCTTTCGATGGTATTACATAGAACAAGTAACTCCGGCTTATGTTTCCTTGATATTGCATCCAATGACAGTTCGCGATGTAGAGGAATGATTGAAAATTCCCTTCTAAGAAACGTGAAATGGGAGGAGGGTGCGCTCGGCGCCGGCCCGCCGGCGCTGCATTCTTGCTAACCGCAACCCTATGGTTAGAGTCATTGCATCTTGCTCGGGCCACTTCTTGCTTCTATACATGTTACTTAGACGGTGTTCCATTTGAAAAAATCGAATCATTTGTTTTTTAAACAAATTCAGGAAGGAAGCTCTCGTCAATTCTTCTCGACGACCATAACGGCGAGACTGAAAATATAGCCAAAAAGTCTTCAAATAGTCTTCCTGCCTGTACTTTCTTACAGTACGAAAATATGGACACTGATAGTGCACCTGCTTCACAAACTCGGAGTCGCTCAAAGAGCTAGAGAGATAGCCTTCTCTCTATCTCTCTGCTCAGAATTTCTTTGGTTTCGCGAGAACAAAAGTCACTGAAATAGTTCATACCGATTTCAAGGAAGATCAAGTTTTTCTGTGCACTGAACCAAAAGTATTCAAAGATGTAAGCGTGTCGCCTGATCGAAAGCAATCAACGCCTTCCATCGCCATCTGCAACATCAGATGTATTGTAGTAGCGTAACTGACGTTTGAGGAGAGTATCAAAGACTATCAAAGCTTATATACCTTTCCAAAGCCTAAACTTCTAATAATATTTGAAAAACTAAATATAAGGTTACGGTAAATAAAACAGTTTAAAAAAATGAAATTTGCGGTTTTTTTAGTCATGCTGTACAAAAAATAAGAAAAACGATGCAATAATTTTTATATTTTTTATATGTAATTGGATTTTTGTGATATTTGTAAATAGATAGTATTATACATGATGAGAACCAAAATCACCCAAAAAGCTTTTACAGTTAGCAAACGTAAGTAGCAATGGACTGCATGTCAGAGAAACGAAAACAATTCGATTAGATGAATGATGGAATGGAGACCGCGTTTTTAAAAACCAAGTGTGGAACGTCTCTTGCGCAGATGGTGCCACAATCTGTGCAGGGCGGCTAGCAGAAACTTGATACGTGAAGCTGAAGTTTGGGCTAAGTGGCGCTATTTTGGGGAGCCCTATGACCAGCAATAGATTGCTGCAGGCCTTTTGTGATTATAGTGATAGATTTATTGTTATTATTCAGAATGGTGAGTTACGTAAATCATAAATTGTGATGAATTTTGATGATGTGATGAAAATGAATTTTGGTGAAACTATGAGATACGCTCATAGTCACGCATAAATCTTATACTCATAGTTTTATCAGATTTTACACATTTATCCCATATCCTTATTTAATATACAAACACTAAAACTTCATGAAATATAAAACAATCATATAAAACTAAATTACACGATAAAATACAAAAAAGAACACGCTGTGTTCTGATCGTCATAGAAACCTGTGAGTGAAACTGGTATCTGTGAATAAATGATATTAAATAATAATGTGAAAATAATGAATATTATTGCATACTTAGATATTGAATGAATTGCACACTATGGTTTTATATTTTAATATTAATTAATATTTTATAATACAATATTTTAAAAGTTCATTTTATTGTCTTATTTATATATCGCTTAAATTTAAGAAAAGAACTAACAAGTTTTTTGGCATTCGGCTCAGTGACAATGTTACCGTCTTTGCGATCAATGGTAGCAGGTCCGATCATAAGGATAAATAATACAGATACATGAACTACGTCAAGCTAAATTTTGCCTTTTTGGACCCCACTGGACAGGAGCACAAATCTTCGTCGCGCTGCGTCACACTTTCTGCGAACCCTCTCTAAATATCACGCCGCGAAACATGATTATTGCGATTATTCGGACACATATACAGATTTCAAAATATTTATTTTCCCTATCATCAAATTTAATCCAAATAATTATGAGTAAGTAAATATAACAAGTTGAAAGGTATAGTGACGAAATATGTATATTTAAAAACATTTAATTATAATACTAACAAATATGAAACGAATGGCTTTATAACGTAACAGAAAAAAAATTGACAATAGTAGAAAAAAATAGAGTATAATTGTTTGATGAACTGCGAACGTAATATTTCCTAAGGCACCCCGCCCCGCCTTGTCATATGTTCTCACACCAAGGATTTACCCTTGTATGTGAACGTATTTGACTAAAGACGTGAAAGTAAGAGTGTGAATGCCCCATCGATCCGCCTTTGACAAGCGTGGTTGATTAACGTCCATTCCTTCAGAATTGTGGAGGTCCATGCACAGCAGTGTGACATTTAATGCTCATGTAGGCTATAGAAAAAATATGTTTTCGTCTATCAAATATTTCGTTCAGACCAGTATCTAAATTATGTGCTTCTATGGTTAGAGACAGCTACCAAATCAGTCTGTCATATATATACTGTGGTGTGCCCGCCGTACTGCTTACGTCGACACCCGGGATCTTTAGAAGGGATTTTTCTTCGATGTAATTGAAATTCTTCCAAGTCAAATTAATTTATTTTTCTATTTATTGTATATTTATTATATTATTCATACTTTATTAACACTTTTCACTTTAAATTTGTTTTAATAGAAAACATTTCTTTTTTATTTCAAATTACGAATTTAAAAAGAAATAATATATTATTATATATTAATTTTTATTATATTTAATTTATATAACATATATTAATAATATATTATAAAGGTTTTTATATATTCAAATAAAAAGTTTTATTACATTAGTGATACATTTATCAATGTATTACTACAGTACATATATACAATATAAGTATGGTAGTACTGTTTGTTAGTTCAAGAATAAAGTCGCGACTACACACAAAACGTAGTAATCCGTTGATCGTGATAATAAAACCTATCATCAGTTGTCATATCACGACCATTGAAGAAATAAAACGTGAACAGAATATTAAAACAAGTGCTCGGCCGTTTCACGAGGGATTTACCCACAAATAACTATACTCTCGCTACTTATCCCACGTGAAATCTTTAAAACTAGATTAAAATAAACCTGTTTAAAATCAAAACAACGAATCAACCGCATACTATGTTACTTTTGACAAACTTATCACATTTTTTGTTTTTATATGTGCAAGTGTTTTATTATTACATTATTTGTGTATCCAAATTAATCAAAAAAATCATTTTATTATTATATAGTTATCATTATCAGTAGTTTATGGAAGTCTGATGTTAAACATAGGCTTCCCTTAAGTAGCGAGAACTTGCCCATATGTTATTACCACAATGAATATTATGGCAAATTTATATAATTTATTAGCCTTTGCCCGCGGCTTCGCTCGCGTGGAATTTGGTCTGCCACATTAAGTTTCGTGATACTTAATTATGGTTCATAATTTTGGTCATAGTGGCTTTCACATAAAAGGTACTATGTATGCTGTCACGGAATTTTATTTAGAACTATTCAAGACAAACAATCCTGCGGTACATCATCTTGTGTAACTCAAATGGTTTAGGCAGCGTACGCCAAGATAGCTCTCAGAGGTGAGATTTTTTCCGACTTAATTGTATTATGTTACCTATATTACGACCAAAAAAATTACATAAAATCATTACAAATTGTAGCCTATATGTTATTCCGATGTACAACCTATAGTAACTGTAAAGTTTCATCCAAATCCGTCCAGTAGTTTTTTCGTGAAAGATGTGATACTCTTTATACATACATAATCACAAACTTTCGCATTTATAATATTAGTAAGACTAGTAGGATAGTAAAGGATTACAATCAATCAATCAATGGGAGGCATCCACACACTATGATTGGCTTGTTTATTACTTTTTACTGACCGGCAACGCATTTATGACGCCTTCGGCGTTGCAATTGGGCGGTGGTGATCACTAACAAAAGATAATTTTATAAAAATAAGTTGCCTATAAAAAATATTACATTAGAGTTATTTCAAATTATTTCAAATTATACCACGTATGATTATTTAATACACGCATTACATAAATGATTACGATTCAGGACAATGGATAACTGCCAACTGCACAGGAAACGCTGCAGAAGTAGACATGCCATTACAATTAAGTCGCCAACAAGACACCGATAGCCACTGTGATTACCGTCACGCAACTATGAACGACATTATTAACGGATTCTCTAACTACGCCATATCTAATACACATCCCTCAAAAACCAGCTACTGTATTTTATATTGTAACTATCGTGACAACGTGTGCTTTAGTGGCGAAGTACACGCTTTTGGAGTCAATTGTCGTGGCTTTGGGGCAATATGTTCATATGACATACGAGTATAAAAATATATGTTGAGTTCTTGTTTAAAACAAAACTCCGAGTCTGATTATTACGCCAATACACCTTGAACAAACATGGTGAAATTGTGCCTAGCAATGAGACATTTATGGGCTGTATAAAAAAATAACCAAAAATATCTTAGTGACTTTTTTAAATGGTATTTAATATTATACACAGAGAAGTTTACCTTTGTTTTAATAAATAAGCATTTGAATCTATTCACCTCCGCTTTTCAAAAACTCTTTTTTGATATAAATCAGAAAATCGTTTTAAAAAGAAATCACATTGATAAATAGCACTTTTAAGATTACGCTTAAGATTGCTAGAAATTAGTAATAAATGTCGAACTCGTTAAATTAACTCATATGCATGATTCATATCATACCTACTTAAGCCACGAGTTACTAGTGATCTACTTTTTAATATCTCCAATGAATAAATTAATTACCGCATTCTTTAAGCGATTATTACACCATCAGAGTTAAAAATTTTGTTCTAAAAAACATGTTTGTCTTGCATTTGAACAATTTTAGTAAATCAAACCAGTTTAAGTAGGTTTGTCGAAGTTGTATACACACACATATACAGGAATATATTTACCTCGGAGACATTGTGCTATTGGGTGAAGATAATTTCGAGAAAGAAGCTGCTGGAAGGTTTCAATGGGACTGAGCAGTACTTAAGGAAACTTTGCTAATTTTCCTCGTCGCCCATATCTTAGATCCTGAAGATAAAAGTCTTCGACCATTTTGCCTAGCTTGTACTTTCGAAGTATATCGACCAGCTTGGACATTGACGATCTGTTCGCTTGAAGCTGTGCTCAGAGTCACTCAGTGATCTGGTAATTTGCCATAAAATGCGGTGTAACAACGTGGATACGCCAGATCGATAGCCCAGTATCATATTTTTCAATAAAAACTATTTTCCAGGTGTAGTCCTTTTTCATATCGATTACTTTCACAGTGATTTGTTATACATCTGCAACACCACGATTATTGCAGATGTCTATAGGCAGCATTGATTTCTTTCTATTAAGTAAGACACGAGCTCATTTATAAACCTCCGCTATAAAAAAATTACTTCTTAACTTTTATTTTTAAATATTTTGTTTTTATATTTATTAATTACCTACTACGGATTTTTCAAGTCATTGATTTATAAAAATATAATGACTATAATAATTGTCTTTTCTGTTGTTCTTTCTGGCACTACATGAGTTCATTTGTCACCCTACTCTATAAAACCAATTAGTATCTTAACTTGTATTTTTAGGTAATTATTTTGTTTTTATATTTATTTATTACTATAGACTTTTTCAACTCACTGATTTATATATAATTTTTTATATAAATGTGTTATTTAATAACTCATGTATTTGTTCTTGTTTTTATTTAAAGTCGGAATTCAGATTAAATATATGTTTATTAATTCAGCCAATTTTCTGTTATTTATCTCTCTATAAGACTTTAATATGTAATTTCATAGATTACTACTAATGTTGTTTATATAAAAACAAATTATTATGAAAATTAGATCACCTCTTAAAAATGGCCAGATCTCGAGAGATTGAAATTTCATCACCTGACATCGATTCAAAGACGGATGTATTCAACAACCATTATTTTTAGACCAAAGGATGTTGAAAATCACCACACTTATCTAAGGCGGATTAGTAAGCGCCATACTGGGGATAAATACTAGTAGTCTATACATATATTTATACTGATATGGGAATATAGGAACCCAAGTCGATCGACAACCGAAGCGGAAGCTTCGCCACTGAGCCAATTAGTTTATATTCATCTAGATGGGATTATATAGAGTGAATTTACAGGGAACTTATATAAATAACTAAATCTTAGCGAAAAACGGAAGACAACCGTTAAGTCACTTAACGGTTATCTTTCGTAGTCTACTATACCTGATGATGCCTCGTGTTGAGGCGAAACACGTGTCGTTTGCAAGGTGGAAAAGGGGTAGTGTGTATTTGGTGTTGTGTATAGGGGTTGGTAGGTGAAGAGTTGCTGACGGCTGTTTTTTGGTAAGATTTAGTTTAAATTCCCTGTAAATCCACTACATTCAGCAGGAAAACACACATTATTAATTTTCTATTGTTGTTTGCTTATCGCGGATCTTAGCTAAGTAAAAGTTTTAACTGTCCACATAGTAATGGATTTCTGCAAAGTATCGCCTGACTCCATCTATTAATCATTATTCTTTTTAATACGTAAGAATAGGGCCGTCTTAAGCTATTCTACGTCGGGGTGTGGGTAATCAGCCCCCGCCCCTGCTGTTGTAA
Source organism: Baronia brevicornis (assembly GCA_031353405.1). NCBI lineage: Eukaryota > Metazoa > Arthropoda > Insecta > Lepidoptera > Papilionidae > Baronia > Baronia brevicornis. The sequence continues at coordinate 171,344 of JASFAT010004431.1, forward strand.
AAAAATGCAATATAATTTTAATCTCTTATTTATTAATTTCTGTAAAAATCAACATTTTAATATATACTCGTATTAATATTATATATATTTATATTATTATTTAATAGGTAAGTACCATACCAACTTAAGCAATATAATTTTAATCTTTTGATTTATTAATTTTAAGAAAGTTCTGTAAGTTACCATTCATAAGTTACCAAAAATACACTCATAAGTTACCAAAAAATTCACAAACAAAAATCAACATGTGTTATAAATTAATATTATATATTTTTTTTTTAATTTATATTTTTATTTAATAAGTTTAGAGATCAATAAAATTTCCAATTATTAGCATTCGCCAACCCCTTGAAACCCCTTGAACCCCCGGGTAAAGACGGCTCTGCGTAAGAAAAAAGAGAACTCATTCAGTAACGTGAGCGAGGGATCGCGCTTCAATGCTCGGTACAAGTTAGCATCTATTTACATTATTTGACGGTTTGACCGTTAGTACCCTCGTACAGGATATCGTGCGCGCTTTCCACGTAGCCCGTCATTAGTGCTAAGTTATTTAACGACCGGCGCACACTTGCGAAACAAATAGGACTTCAAACGTATAGCCTTGCCATGTTGTCTTATTAAAGTACTGTAGTGATACATTCATAAATGTATCACTAATGCATTAAAACCTTTTATATTATATTACTTTTTTTTACATTCGTAATATTTAAATTTAAAATGAAAGAGAAAATAAATTCTTATAAAACAAAAGACATTACTTCGACAGACGTTGTTTGAATAGACATTTCACCCGTTCGGCACAAAACATTGAAATTATATTATAATATATATTGAATGTAAATTAATAAAGTGTGATTAAAGTATAATTAATATATAAATGTACAATGAAATGCAAGAATAAATTAATATCATCTGGAAGAATTTTATTTGAAGAAACCCCTGAAGATCCCGGGGGTCGCCGTAAGCAGTACGACGTGCACGCTATAGGATTGTCTATATCACGCTATCTGTCACGATGTGGATTTATCTTTCCAGTGACAAAATAGAGTAGCAAACTTATATCAGATATGGTTTGCAAATATAATAAAAAGTGTAAATGAATGATCGCTCTAAAATTAATCTGATAAATAGATTTTATGATAATGAAAATAATGAATTTATGAAACACTCTAAATACTAAAAATAATGAATTTATGGGACGCTCTGGAACAAAATGCTTAGCTCATAAGGTGCCAAGACCGCAGTCACGAGGAAACGCTGGGAGAAAACGTTGCACATAATCACGAGACGATCGCTTTCTAGTGACTCAGGCGGTGAGGAACCGCAAATTTAGTTATATAGACCTCAAAAGAAACCTTGAAGACGTACGAGGAGCAGACGTTAGGCTATGACCTGTAAAGAGGAGGCTTTTAGCTACCGATATACGCAGTCGACGACCAACATGGGCCCTCAAGTTACTTCGTTAGCACCGGATTGCTCGAATGAGGTTCGCTAGAAATTAATTTCAGAGCTTAATTTCACTATACCCGTAAAAATGTCCATTTTCACACAGATTTCTGTTTATATTGACTAAAACACCAATTCTAAAATTTAAGTATCAAAAATATATAAGTATCAAAAACAAATCTAAAAAAGAAATTTCTAGTTATCAAAGCTGAAGCTGTATAAGAAAATGTAATGACTGTAAGGTGCCCGTTTTTTTGAAAATGATTATATATGTTAATATTGCAATGTGTTAACTTTTTAAAGTTAAGCATATCCTGTTTGTAAAACAAGTACGGAGCCTTGTGGAAGCCATTGATATAAATGATTTGGATATACGTAGGAGCTGTCACATTTTAGTGAATCAGCTGTTAACCACTGCACGTAACTGCTGATAGAACGACTTATGTGTTAGGTGAAGGTAACCCAGGCGGAGAATACTCGTAGACTATAATAGCACTACCGGCGTTCATCATCATCGTTAGATATCGCCACGCATTAGTAGTGTGTGACCAGCCTTATAGTTGTGAATCGGCATCAAAAGCACAGGCGTGAGCAGCCCGCGTGACGCGCGGGGCCGCCAGGGAGTCATTGAAACATCGCTTTGACACGGCCGGCAACGGCGACACGCACCATGCCTCGCAATTTGTCCTGTCGGTTATGCAACTACAGCAGGGATTACCAAGTGTGGGTCGCAACGAGCGACGAACAGTCCGAAGATAAATTTTAAAATATGGCTAGTTTTTTTGCAGCTCATATACATATATCCCACTGCTGAAAATGGAGAATCCCCATTTATGGAGGAATAACCCACCACGCTTGTTCAAGGTGGATTAATAAAACTCAAAAATGATAACTTGTAGACTATATACATATATTTATCGCGAGGAGGTAATCGAACTTAATAACACTTAAAGCCACAGCTATATATAATATAAAGCCAATTAGTTAGACGAATGGTTCGATTTTTTATTTTACCTAATATACGTAATCATATACAGTAGAATCCATATAATAATATATATCCATATATAACCTCTTTTAGCGATTTCAAGTTTGGTTTTATCCTCTCAAGTTTGACTATAAATTCAGTTTGGTAATCAGTCAGTATCGGTTTTGGGCGTTGTCCTGTTAAAAGGACATTATTTTGCCGGTTCTTTAAAAATCACATATCCAAATTATACTTCATTGGACTATTTCATATATTATTTCATAATTTATATTGGCTAAGATCTTATAAGTTGTGAATAGAGAAACAATTGAAAGAAAAAACGAAATATTATCTAATTATAATACAATAAGTTTTCTTAAGTTAGCCATTAGTTAGCGAACATTAGCTCTGATGGAACTGTTTTGGAGCCTTTACATTTGATTTTCTAATATAATTTAAAAAAGCTAAACTATACCGTCATCTGTGTACCTCGGGCCATCCTCATAAACTGCGAAGCATGGACACACTTAACATTTTATTAAAAACGTACTCATCTGAAGGCTGATCACGTAATACAAGCTATACTATATGGTAGTTAGTTCAAATATAAAATGTTCTCACATTTGTGTCCATCGAAATTGTACGGACACAAATGTGAGAACCCCTGAACTATATAATTGTCGTTTGCGTTACGTACCTCATAATACACCATGTAATACACGAGGTGAATAAAATTACCACCGCGGGAATCTGTTGCGATTACCGCGTAACTTGCTTGCGGTTTGCCATCGAGTATGATGCGTTGTTAATATAATGAAGCAAAACTGTTTATCTAGTTGGTAGATCTCAGAGGTGAATATGATGGTTCCCGTGATTGGTGAGGGCGCTTATTTTTCCTGAATTCCTGTATACGACGGAGACGGAGCTTCCGACGATCTGACACCGTGAAGATAGACACCCATGAAATGTGGTGTTGGCAGAGAATGCTCGGTATCTCATAAGCCGGGTGCAGAACATACGTCTTTATTCTCCAAGAATTCAAGTTTAAACAACGCCCATTCTCCATTGTACAAGGTCGCGTACCTTCTTTCTTTGAGTACGTTTCTCGGCGTCATAACACCTCCATCGATCGCCTGGTAGGGTAGGAAAAAGTGGAAAGAACCTGAGCGCGCGGCAGATGTTCAACGCGGTGGACGGATCAAGTGAAGACCGCTCTCAATAGCTCCCTACATCAGTGCACGAACAAAGCAGCAGTCAATTACCACTAACATCACGACCACGACTGCTCTGTCTAGAGTATGACCACCAAGAAGAGAAGAGATCTCAGAGAGTCTAGTTTGTAAACAGTTGGTCCTGGGTTTTAATCAAGTTGGCCACCCTTGCTATAGAGTATCTAATAGTGGTAGAGCCACGCTGCACACGAATACTTTGTCAAAAATGGCATAATATTTGTCTGTAGCATGAATGGGCTAGCTCGCCCGGGGAAGTACCACACTCCCGCAGAAAACTGGCGTCTGAGTGGTAGCTTAGTTATCGCGCTTCGTACGGTGAGCGGCCGAGTTCCGGAGGCCCAACACCCTTCCCCCTCCCATTACCCACTCCCATAATGATACTGCGGAAGTCTATAGACGGCGTTGATCGCTTTCCATCAGGTGACACGCCAGCTCATTTGCCTACCTATCCCATAAAAAAATAAGTAGTAAATACAAGTAAATATCCCTAGCATCATAAGCCGATGTAATTATAAAGCTGTAAATTGCGACGCTACACCATAGCGTGGACACCTATCTGATGGAGGAAATCCGCTCGCCGGTGTTGATATCCTTCAAGACAATTATTCAAGTTGTATCTACGATCAGCCAACAAGTGCTAACGTTTTTCCTTCCTTGCAAAACTTTGATCACACAAACGATTGTTAGTCAAAATTTATATGACAAGAATGAAGTGTATTATTTGTTCGTTTTGAGACCATCCTTTAGATTATAAAGGTTATTAATAGATTCGTAACAGTCCATTGTTGAAAATATTCTTAAAATTAAGCGGTGATTTCGTAAGGCCCACACTTGGCAGGTTGTTTGTGGATAGCACATTTTTAATACATAGGTACACACTGCTATCCTTCTACTGTCGCGTTAGTTAGGCAAAAGCGATACGGAGATGTAAAAGCGTTTTTCCTAAGATACGGATGTGAACAATGGGAGGAGGGAGAGGAGAGGAAAGAAGTGGATTAGGATTTAGGCCTCTGGTTATATATCCGGTTATAATACAGAAAAATTCTACCATTTATCGCCGACATTCTGAGCGAGTGTGATAGTTTCACTAAAGAGCCAATTAATTAATTCAGGACTATTCCGCTTTATTACATCTTTTGTAGATAGATGCATAAAAAAGCATTGTACATAAGCAAGCTTTACGTGGATAATAGTAGTTATTATTATATTTTTGTGTTTTCATATCTGATCGTTTTCTATGAAATTTAAAAATTAAGAACACACGCAATACTACACACATGCAATACAGCGCAGATAGTAATAACAGCTTTTATACGTTATGTAAAGTGTAACTTAAAGTTATGAAACATATCTATGGATATGTATTTAAAATTTTAAGACAGGTAAATAAATGAAATAATTTTAAAAAGACTTCATAAATAAGCGACTTTTTGTGACAAAATTTCTAAATTAATTACATGTCACGTTGTATTTATGAAGCTTAACAGTAGGCTTTTTCCAAGGGAACTTAATTACAAACAGAAATTTTTCAGAAATTTTTAAAAACTAAATAGAATAAAATAAAAAAATATTTTTTTGACAGTCCATATTATTGTCCCACGGTTGGGGAAGGGAAATTTGCATTTCAATAAGAACGGACGTTAACTATAAAACTTTGTATTGGTGTACAATAACGAATATATCTATATATGGTATCTATCTATATATATAGTATTGTAGTGATACATTAATAAATGTATCACTAATGCAATAAAACTTTTTGTTTTATTTCTTTTTAAATTCGGTTTTTAAAATTAAAAATAAATAATATTCTATTAAAACAAAATGATTAGTTCAATTGACGTTTTTATAAAATAGACATGTCACCCGTTCGGCATACATATTAAATGTAAATTAAAAAGTAATAATAATGAATATAATATAAATGTAAAAAGAAATAAGAAGAATAAAATAATATAATTTTGAAGAATTTTATTAGAAGATAAAAACCCCCTAAAGATCCCGGGTGTCGCCGTGAAGAAGAACGGCTGGCACGCCACAGTATCTATCTATGAATAGATATTTATCCTAATGCGGGAATTAAACCAGCGATAAAAGTGGTATCTTCGCTGAGTCTGACTGAGTCAAGTAGGCCATTGAATAGAAAAATAAATAATAGGTTTCTCATAAACATTGGACAAATTGGAAAAAGAAACTATTTGGGATTTTCATTTTACACCTTTACACAAGCGTTTGGGGATTTTTAAATATTAATATACATACATACGTTTTTCAATTAAAATTTTAAAAAAACTGAATTCAAGTAAACTTTAAGTCCACTGCTTAGCCAAGATCATCCTTCAGATAAGAAGCTTAGCAATCCAATCAAATCGTACAACTTAGGGCAGAATGGATTCCGCCCAACGTCAAAAAAGAAGTTTTTTGTTATCTACATCTATTTCTTAAAAATTCCAATGGCAACCCTACTTAGAGGCGAACAAGGTGAACCTGGAGGTGAACGATGACATAAAGCAGTAAAAACCGCATTGTCAACCTTGATGATAATTGATGGCCTAATATTATAACAATACAAAGAATCTAATTTTAAAAGGATACAAATGTATTGCTTAAAAAAGATAACAGCCGTTCCATGCTTTACTTTTTTCCTTTAGTCCAAAATATGCCTTAAGTACTATTTATTTTTTATAAAAAGTGATAATTAAAGAAAGTTTACAATAATTAAATAATTACATTTATAAACCTTGACTTTGTGGCATGATGCCAAGATGGTGGTTTTCACGCTTAATATCTATACCTACCCTTATGCGAAAAACGAAACTAAATTAATTGAAAAATAAAATAAAAATATTTTTAATTTAAATTTCACGAAATACTTTAAAATTTCAATAAAAAATAAATATGTGTAAATAATGCACGACGTTCAAATAAAATTAGATCAAAATGCATACCTGTATTACTTCTACTGAATCTCTTTTGTAACGCATAAGACTATAAAAAAACTAACACCGTTTACGAAAAAAAAATTATCTTAAATGAAAAGTAACAGTAAAAAAAACTCCATCATTTTGTGCTTTAGGTTGTTCTTTTGGAGTCCATAAGCAAAAATCCAGTAAGTATAGACAAATACAGTTGCAGTTCTATCAATGATCATGAATTAAGAGTTAGTCTTTATGACATGAGTTATCGTGTGTAAAAAGGCGATGACAAAAATGCACAGCAAACCCGAGCAAACCGGTCCATTCCCTAGTATGACGCATTTAGGAGCCGCCTGCTATAACCGTTTAAACCAGGGGTTGCCAAACTCTTTTGATTATCGACACCGATATAATTTTTTGGAAACTCTATCGACCCCGCAAAAGGGAATATTCACTTATTAAAAAAACTATCTATTAGGTACTGCATTTCTACATTTATTTTACGATGTTAAACATGTATAACAGTAATTTTACATTGTTACACAATAGTTTTATGACAAATATCTTAATGTTCAAATTTATAATTTAAGTTAATATTTATTTAATAATATGTGAAAATAATAAGTAAAGTAACAACAGATTTATTGCTTTTTAATTAATAAGATGGAAGTGCCTGGTGTTACTTGTTTCACATAACTTGAAAGTTTCAAATTAGAACGTTTGTTAATCAGTTATCGTTTATGTCGACTCCTGGGAAACCGTTTTCGAACACTTTGGGAATCTCTGGTTTAAAAAGACATGGACGCACCGTCCCACGACGTAGCTGCAAGGTGTATGTTTTCCCTGTAGACGTACGAAGTTTATTCCACTTCATTGATTTCCATAATTGTATTTTATTAAAACAACTTTTTCACCGTTCTAACTACATGAGAAATAGAATATTCTTTATATAAAGGTTCACATAGTGTTTAAAAAAATGTCCACTCTTAATTCAAAATTATTGCAACAGACAGTAATGCATTAAATAAAAAAAATTACCATAATGGAAAAGGAATTATTTCCATCATGACGCTTTATTAACCACAATTGAATCATTTAAAAAAAATAATGTCTATTATAATTTTCATTTCTTCCACAGCTACTGTCACATCGATTTATGCGTGTGTTAATTCAATGGGCAAATACCTCAAGGGAGTAAACAAACGTCCTTGAAGTATTGTAGTAGTGAAGTATTGGCGCGTTCGCGTGCCTCACAGCCATCTTGCATGGCCGCTTCCAATCGTACAAGAAACTCGGGCAATCGTCCGTAAGCCGGCGGATTACGACAACTGTCCTCACTCCTCACCAACTATGCACCAATTAATCCCGTCAATTGAATACCCATTACGTAGCAGCTATTATATATAATAAGACGTTTAAATGACTAGGACACGGTTTGATCTTGCAGATAATTAAAGTATCCATTAATTGGCTGAAGATATTATCTATTTAACGTTCTCTACTTAAATCGAAAAGACACATTTTGAATTGAATACATAAGTAAAAGAACCAATATTCTGATTTCTATTAATTCGTTGATCTATTTAGCGTTCTTTACTATAATAAAATTTGAGAAATTAATCACTCGTTGATTCATAAGCAAAAATACCCAATTCCCTACACAAATATATAATAATAAAATCAAATACATACTTTATTGAAAACCAACAACGATCTTTTTTCAAGATGCTATCTGTGACTATGTTTAATTAAAAGGGAATAAGATCTACTGTTAACTTTTCTCGTCAACTTACGTCAGTGACGTGTTTTTATTTCATTTTCATAATCTTATATTATTATCAATAATATTTAATTGTGGTTATGTATTATACAATATAGTTCGATTAAGGCGTATAAGTGAAGTGATATGAAATAAATGCGTGTATCGTCAATTTTTAAGTTGACTGAAAAAGTCCATAGAATGTTTTGGTAAAATGGCCACCATTTTATCAAGACGTAACGTGATTAGTTGACTAGTTTTATTTCAAGAGGTTTGATGTTAACATATTTTACTTGACACTGGCATAATAGTTGTAACTGGTTGCCATCAAAGAAAACAAGAAGATATACTGTTTATCAAAACTATTTGCATCGTACATATAAGTCGTAAATATAAGTTGTTAAATAAATCATCATGTCATCGTAAATATAAGTTGTTAAATAAAATCATATTTTTTTTAATAATCATTTCATGAGATGAAATGATTATTTAAAAAAATGTAATTTTTCAACAGTATACGTAGGACGATGATGGCAACGGACATCAAATACGTCGAAAGTCGAAGTACCTATTGGGCTAAAGAAGAAATCTTAAATATAATTACATATTTATATATTAATGGTTTGGTTGGGCATTGAATTGTTATATTAATTCATAACTCTTATAATTTATTTATTATCTTTTCTAATAGAATTCATAAATGGTATCTATATTATATTATTCATTTGATCTGAAATAGCACAGTCACTTGATGGATTTTTCGCCGAACACACTTCACAATTTAATAGAATTCACGCAGAAAATCTTAAAGGCGTAACAACTAGCCTATATATTAACAAGCTCACTAGACTAGAACATTGTAAAGTTTAACTATCAATTCATATAAATGCGGTCATGTCGAGGCCGCGTGAATGAACGTCAACGGTCGTGTACCAAAAGCCAATGGACCGAACTGGACACTGGCTGGCCTACTTAGCAATGGGCTAATTAATTCCATATCGCGTCCTTTGCAAGGTACCGCCCGACTATTCGATCAAATGACAGAGCTCCAGCAATTTATTTAGTATCATTGACACTCTCACGAAGCTCCTATAAACCATCATCATTGGTCTCGACATCTCTCACAGACGATTTATATCGTAGTATCTGAGAAGCAACGATTTTAGCGGCATAACCTTATAGCAGAAAGGCATTTCACCACACTTGACAAGAGACTTACGGATATCGACACATACGCTCGTCTTAAGCCGATAGCTAACTAAAAAACTATAACATCAAATAAATTATAAAGAAGCTGTAACGCCGGTTACTTATCAAGCTGATAATGATGATGGCATCCTAGCGAAGTCAGTTACTGTAACCTCTCCGAAGAAATCCATAAATAAATGTAATTTAACTTCAAATTAAATATAACAAATAAAGAAATTTGTACCTTCTAAAAACAAACTGCTTATAAGCAGACAACCTTCTGCAATGCCTATAGCACTTTGGATTTCTTATTAATTTATTAAGTACCTATATACGCAGACCTGGTAATAAAAACATATTCAAGTTTCGACTAGGATTTGAATCCGGTATCCTTCAATATGGGTAAGTCAGGTATTTTAACAGCGAAGCGGACGTCTGAAATTGGTTACAGTACTTTTGTCATAATATTAGTTTCAGTAATAACATCATTTATAAATTATGAAATGATTAATGGAGTCTGGCGTTACTGTGTGAAAATCCATTACTATGTGAACAGTTACAAATTTTATTTAGATAAGATCCGCGACAAGCAAACAAAAACAGAAAAATAATAATGTGTGTGTTTTTACTGGAAGAAATGGATTTACGGAGAATTTAAAGTAAATCTTAACGAAAACATGGCCGTCAGCAACTTTCCACCTCCCAACCACAATCAACAACACCAAACACACACTACCACTTCGCCTCAACACAAGGCATACGCAGACTCTACGGAAGACAACCGTTAAGTTGTCGCTTAACGGTCGTCTTTCGTAGAAACGCACGAAACAAATGTCGCATAAACGAATGAAATAAATGTCGGTACACTAGTTATAAGTCGCTAATTAGTTCGCTTAAGTTAATTGAACTTTTTAGTTAAATATAATAATATACAGGGTGTCCCAGAACTCAACGTCAAGCCGAAACGGGGTGACAGGATTGATTGTAACCATCATGAGAAAAATCAGAAAAAAAATCTATCTGAAGATCTTAAAATTAAGAACCTACCAAGAGCTTGTGCGAATAAAAAAACATTTTAACTGAGTAAAATGGATTAGCAAAAATCGGGTTACTTGAGGTTTTTATTTTTTTACTCGTTTTTTTTAGTATGAAACTATCAAGTGTTGTACCATTTTACAATCCTGATTAAATGTGCCAACTTTTAATGGCACTTGCCAAGGCACTCTAGTACTTTTTTTTTAAAGGAGGGCCTTTCAAAGTCGACAACTTTTGAAAAATTTAAATTCTACTATTTGTTAAACTATAACAAATAGTCTTAATTCTAGAAAACTTGAGGCAATTGTGTCATTATTTTTTACTGTGATTATAGAAATGTTATTTAGGGTTACGGTTCCAAAGTTTAAAACAACATAAATAATAAAAATTAACCACAATAACCGAAAAATGGTTACAGTTTGATCAAATTCCTAGGTTTTTTTAAATGCTCATAATTTTCAAACTGCATGATAGTTACAATCAATCCTGTCACCCCGTTTCGGCTTGACGTTGAGTTCTGGGAGACCTGTATAAACTATATGAAGGATAACGTTCCACGTGTGGCCGTAGTGCATTGATCGTAAATGTAGTTCCAGACATAAGCAATCTCAGAACGCAACCTTCGCTTGCGAGTACGAAAATTTACGACGTAATGAACGAGAATAAGCGCCCTCACAACATTTTCATGAAGCCGCCTTTAACATATGTTTGGTTGCCACTTCTGCTTGAAAATTACATGATAATAAAACACATTTGACTACAGACAATTCGAGTGTAGGCTATGAATATAAGTTAGAAATTACCTCCTTAATAAACAAATAAAGCTTAATAAATAAATAACAAATTATATTTCACCCAATCGTCCATCAATTCAATTGCGAATAGTCTTTCAAGCTACAATTGATGTAAATTGATCACTTTATCTATTTAATAATGAGAACTGAAATAATCTTCCTATTATAGAAACAGATGCATCTGCTACATCCCTGAGGAGATAATCTTGGAATTTTAAATAGAACTCAAAAACTCTCTGATATTCCCTTCATTCGCTACGTAATTTACAAGACACAAAAATAGTAGCTTATCCAGCACTAGAGTCAAAGTTATTCAACTATCAAAAGCACGGTAATGACTATAGTGTCACCGTCTGACGGTTTTCGTGATCAAAGTGTGCAATTGTTAGGTGGTATGGAAACGACAGGGCTGCCGATCTATTGGCATGCTGTCAATTTTTTTTCGCAATCCATATATGTCCCACAGTTGGGCACATGCCTCCCCTTTTTTGGAGAGATGGACATTAGCCCACCGAGCCTGACTAAGGCAGATTGGCGAGGCACCCAGACTGGGAAGAAATACCTGCATATAAATATACAATATTTAACTTACCTAACTAATTAAAATGTTATTATTAGTTTTGTGATTGATATGGAGAATAAAAATTAGCAAAACTAAATAACGATGTTTTACATTTAACGCGGTTAATACCAAATACTGGTCTGAATTTCTATTACAAAACAGCCGTCAAAATTAATTAGACAAGCACTGTCTCTCGTGTCCTAAATTCTAACAAAGATTATACTCAAGAGTCTTCCGTAGAGTCTACTGTACCCGACGATGCCTCATGTCATAGTGCAAGACTGTCATTTACATTATTGAAAAGTAGTGATGTGTGTTTTACGTTTTGTGTGTTTGTGATATCGTGGTGTTTTGATGATCGTTCTTCGGTTTAAATAACGGCGGTAATGCTATCATTTAAGTGTTAATAATACCAAAACCATGGTAGGTTTTGGTATTATTATAAAAATATTGTGATTAACATTATGCCCTTTTTATTTTATATGGTAACCCTAACCGCTGAAGTTACGACGCCGACACCGCAAACGGTGCGAGCAGCAGAGCGGCTCTCATAATGACAGCTCAGACGCTATTAACCCCTTATTACTCCACGTCACGTACCGCAGGCAGAAATGGATTTGTCTTTGCAAAAATAATGAACGCAGATTGCGGACCGCCTCGAGAGATTGAATTCGCATACACTAAACAAAGCTTAAGGTAAAAATGGATTCGGGAAAAAGAAATTAACACAAGTGTTAATACACTTTTACTAAAATCAAAAATAATTATATAGAAATACAAATGGAGGATCAATAATTAATTATATACTATAATAAGCCTGATCTTCAGCTTCGTATACAGTCTCTGCTAACCGCCATGCATATCGTCCTACCAAGCCCAAAATCAGGCTAGGTGGCGCTTTTTGGGTGACGCCTATGTTCAGTAGTGGACTGCCACAGGCTGTTGATGATGATGATAATAAGCACAAAATACTGGTCGGAATTCCTGCTAAAAAACAGCCATCACGATATTAATAAAACAATCACTGTCGTAGACTCTACGGAAAACTATACTCAAGAGTCATCCCTAGAGTCTGCTATACCTGAGGATGCCTCTTATGGAAGTGGAACACGTATCATTTACATTATTGAAAACATACATTGTTTTTTTTTTGAGTTATTGATATTGTGGTGTTTTGATGACTGTTGTTCGGTTACTGGTTTGTGGTTATCTAATTTTGTGTTTTATCAGGAATTCATACTCTTATTATATACCGGTTCGTATAAAAATATTTTTAGAATGTTTTTCGCAGATCTTAGTAAGGTAAATATTGAGTTTATTATTCAGAAAGATGGTCAATTTTCGAAAATGAATGTCTGGCACCATTAGTCATAATAAAAATAACTATCTTATATTAACGATTTTATATTTAATTCAACTAATTAACTACTACTTCTAGTACTAACTTCGACTAATTAAATAAACTTTCACAATAATTAATCTTGTGTTGTCAGCAGAAGTAACTCTGTCATAAAGAATGACTCACAAGTAGGTACTAGCTTTAGATACTGATACATTTGCCTTATACAGTGTGAATGGTAAACAAAACATTCAGCAATTTTATCAGGACTGGCAGTTCATCTTTCTGAACTAACACTTACTACTTCGACAATCGAACATTGACCAAGACAACATTAAAAAAAAATTAAGATGTCCGATTTACAATTAACATGATAAAGCTTCATAAGTATATCGTTATTTTAATAGAGACGTGACAGTGCACAGATAGACATATCAAAATTTAGATGTACCACCTATTGTAATCCCTACCTTTATTAAGCGATTTGAAGATCGCAGACTGGTACAAATTTAACGAAGGTATATGCGGACCTAAAAATTAATATTTAATGGAGGAGAAAACTTTAATGGTTGTATGAGACCATTAAACTTTTCTCCACATAGTTATTACAAATAATCAAACAGAATCAATTTCTTTATTTCTTCGATATAATAATAATATAAACAATCAAGCTATTAATGTTTCGTAATGATTTCGTTTCGTAATGGTTCCTTTAAACAGAGGAGAAATTCCTCAGATGCTTTTTTCGTTTATTGTCCGTATATTTTCCACGTGTACCAAACCCCACTGCTTGACTATTTAACTATATTTATGACATTTTATGAGTAATAACTGTATTTTAGTTATCTTAGTAATAACCGTATTTCACTTATCGCTAGTTTATTTTATACTTTACATAAAATCAGCAGCATCAAGGGAAACTGAAGTAGTAATGGACTAATTACGTTTTTGGAAGAACCGACAATCGTTGCAGTGGCCGAGTACTGGCTCCACCCCAGCACTCGGCCACTGCAACGATTGTCACGTTTTGGCAAACGTAGTGTGAGACGCTCCCCAGCTATATAGAAGGACAACCTGTGCAGAGCGGTTACCAGTAATTGGGTGAGTGTAGTCGAAGATCGGGTTAGATCAGGGATGAGCAACACTCGGCCCGCGGGCCGCTTGCAGCCCGTTAAACATGTTTATGCGGCCCCCCAAGCATTTCTAAAATTGAATTTATTTTATCAACTTTCTCCCATCAATATATTGTTATAAAATTAACTATAATAAAATGGTAGTACATACTAAACCGAAACAAATCATTAATAAGTGTTACTTTATGTGCGGTCCGCCAAAAAATTTAAATTGGTCCGTTGATTAAAAAGGTTGGGCTCAGGGTTCACCCCTGGGCTAGATGGTGTGCATTGGATGAGACATAAGTCCAACAACGTACTGTCGCAAGCCGTTGAAGATGGTGATGATATACATAGCATAAAAATATATTGAATCAAACAATACTTCATCTGCATGTAGCGCACTCTATTGCAAATGACAATGAGGAAAGGATAAATGTTTTAACTTAAAAGATATGACATTAATATTCGAATATATTGATTGATGTCGCAAACACAGCATTTACGATTAAATCATGTGGCAATAACGGTTACACGTGCACTTAAGCAAAGTGAGCAGATTCTAATAATTTGGGACGGAATTTTAAATGACATGCCGTTTTATGCTTACGCGAAAGAAAAATGACACTGCTAAAATTACACGAAATCTAATTTCTTATTATGATATTCGACATGACCGATTTAAAAAGGCTGATGGGAACTTTGCAAAACACATGTATGTATGTATGAATGTATGTATGTACGTCGGTCCAAACAAAATGCTGAAACACAATAACAAGTAACAGGCCAATGAATCACGAGCGCTGTTGCATAAAACACGTTTCTATGTACTTAACAACCACTGCGCTGGAGAATCAAACAAACCGTATTCTTTCACTCATTATTGTGGGATTTTGAAATTTCTTCCAATTGATGTTGACGACTATTAGAGCAGACTAGTAGATGGGCAGCATTATATAGCACACGAGGAACAAAAATACATCTATCTGCGGGCCCCAATACACCCGTCGAGCTTAACCATCGCAACACCCCTTTAATTTTGTAAGAAGCTAATATACAGGATACCACTGTACTGCTGATTATTATTATTTATTTATTCTTATTTTACAGTTTTTGGTACAAGGTATTCTTTGTCAGTCAACGTTTGGGTTAATAGATAAAATTTATCACAATACATACAAAAACAAATAACTATATATATATATATATATATATATATATATATATATATATATATATATATATATATATATATATATATATATATATATATATATATATATATATATATATATATATATATATATATATATATATATATATATATATATATATATATATATATATATGCGGTAGAGGAAGACCACAAAAACATACCATAACCAGATTACTGAAGTTTTTAAGAAAGGCCAGGTCAAAAGTACCCTTAATCGGCGGGCTTGCATGAGGAGAATAATGAGTGTGGGGGAAGCAAGGGACGATATGTATGTATATTTATATATACTTTAACTTTTTTTATATAACAGGACATTATTTATCGTAATCGGGTTTTATCCAGACACTGCTTCTTAGTAAAGCAAAATTCATCGTCATAATAGTAGACAAAACGTGTATTGTCAGTATAAAGTATGCGTTTTAAGATTACAGCCCATTCCCACTGTTAGGGTGGGGCCTCTCCAGTTCTGATGGTATGGCCATTAATCACGTTTATCCAAGGCGGATTTGCGGTATGCCCAGATTCGGAATAAGTTTCTATAGGCTATATATGAAGGCTGTGTTGTGACCTTTCAAATTATTTTTATTGATGAATGCGTCACGTCAATCATCAACACCAAAACCAGTAACTTCGCCACTGAACCAATCAGGTCAATTGCTGATCAAATTAAAAATCTGTTCCATTTCTAATAGTTGAAATCTATAAAATAATATCTTACTAATGATGTCGAGACAAATCAGTGCAATTATAAATAAACAGTCACCTAAATCACATGCAACAAACGCTAACACTGTGAGAATGTAATTTGCATTTAGAAAGGGAATGAGATTTATATGCTGCGTATATTCTGATATATAATGATACCTTCTTTTATTATAATAAGATCTAACTATATTATAATATGCCTCTTCATATACTGTTTAATGTGATTGTAAATAAACGCTTAACACTGCAACTCCTCACTAAGATGCCCCTATTCTTTTGTTACTTTATTAAGGACAAACAAATAATAAGTACACTATTCTTTTTAACAGCCCATATATGTCCCACTGCTGAGCACGGGCCTCTCCATTTCTGGAGGAATGGACATTAACCCACCACGCTTGTCCAGTGCGGATTGGCGGGGTATACGTATATTTATTATCATGCGGGAATAGAACTCGCGATCATTGCGCGGGCGATGGGCCCCGCCACTGAGCCAATTAAAACTATTATATAACAAATCGTTATAAAATGATACTAAATGCACTACTATGCCACGGCATGCACATAATATGAAGATATCATTATTTAATATTTGAAAAGTTAAAAATAATAAATACGAAAACTAAACAAAACCAATCAAATTAAAAGTTAAGAAATACTATTAACAGATAATTATGTCTCCATTTTTTTAATAAATTAGGTTTATTAGAATTCGTCATAGTAAATCCCACGAGCCGCAAGGGAGGATGGAGGTTAGACCCAGCAGAGCTCCGCATGCTGAGTAAAGCACCCGAGTGCTTTACCTCAGCATGCGGAGCTCTCTCAGCATCGGGCTTACCCGGGTATAGTACCCGGGACAGTCGGCACGCTTGCATCTAAGCTCGCCCCTAAACACGCATCTTTTGGCATGACAGACCGGTGCTATCCGCAACTCAGGGAATTGTAATATGGGGCTATACATATTTATTTTATTCTAATAATAAAGGTAATAAAATTAAAATCGAATTCCATTAAAGAACTGTCTACATGTGTATACAATAAACTTCGCGTGTATCTTTCTCTTTGCTGTAACAATAAAGTTAATCAAATATAAAATAAAATTGTATTCCATTAAACATTATCTATAAATAAACAAGGTCGAAAGGAATTGCTGTCGCCAAACCTAAAATTATATCCAAAGTACGACATAAAATTCACAAAACATATCAATGACACGAACAGCACGCAATTTGAAACCCATTAAATATACATTTCCAAAATACTACTTTTCTTCAGAATCGTATCGCTTGATGCGGCAAAAACTTAATGGAGCAGGCAAGTTGGAGTCAACATAGTGCAGTGGCGGCGAATGAAGGCATCGACCTCGAACATTTCACACATAAATCTTGTTCGCAGTCCTCGAGTTCCCGTGAGGAGTGAGCAATGAACAGTGTTCGCTGACAAATTACATCGCGTTATCCGACCGCGGACGAGAGCTGTTATTACAGCTAATTGGCGACAATCAAGCCAGCTACTACTTTTGTATGCCAGAATTTTCTAGTATTGTTTTGTTTCCAAATATATCTTCGCTTCTACGAGTCAGTGTCGCACGTCATTTCATATGAAATTATATTTTTTATAGGATACTAAAGCAAACGAAGAAGCGTGTCGCCTGATGTAAAGCAAACAGAAACCTATAGAAATCTATAACACAATAAGCATTGAAAAAGCGTTACCCTTAAACTAATTAAGACTAAATTTTACAAGAACAACAAAACACAAATTTTCTTTTACAGTGTGACAATTATTTATAAACCCGTTCTTACTTATCATATAAAAAGTGGTATTGTGATACGGAAAATGCGAATTATTCTAATGGCTACGCTTTAAAATCATCAGTTGCATAGTAACAAAAGTTAGAAGTGACGTAAAATTATTTTTTGAAGTAATTTAATGATTAGGCCGACGATATGTAAGCTTGTTTTTTAAAGGTTGCAATGTATCGATTTACATGTTCTTTACACTACGTTATTGTAATATTTCGGTTAAGGCGGTGCATAATTGTATTGTTTATGTATTAGGTACGCAACTAAGTTCTCGCTGTTTGTCATTAGATGGCTCCAGTTGTAAGTATTAGTCGATTTTGATATATCCAAAACGTCATTTGCTTAGACATATGGTAAACAAACCGCTATGACACGTTAGTGATTTTATTGTGGCGTCATATACTTTTAGTTGTGTGAAAATGTCTGATTTTGTGCCAAATAATCGACATTTGCGGAAAGTATAACTTTTCTTATTTTATTCAAAGAAAACGGCGGCTGAAGTGCATCGTAAGTTAAAAAAAGTTTACGGAAATGCTGCTCTAAGTGAAACAACGTGCCGCGATTGGTTCCGTCGTTTTAAAGACGGTGATTTCGACGTGGACGACTGTGCGCGCGGAGAAAGGCCAAAAACTCTCGAAGACGCTGAATTGAAGAAATTGCTCGATGATGATCCGTGCCAAATGCAATAACAGCTTGCTTCAGTATTAGAAGTTACCCGCCAAGCCATTTCTAAGCAACTGCATGCGTTGGGAATGACTCAAATGCAAGGAACTTGGGTTCCTTATGATTTGAAGCTGCAGGGACGCTAAGCGTCAAACAACTGCTCCAGTGGCAAATAAGGGAGAGTTTGCTGTAATGAATACTTCTACATCGTCTGCTCGGCCAAATATACAAGCTGCGAAGGTTATGCTGTGTATTTTGTGGGACACCTGGTCCCACAAAATACACATGTGTTGTTTATTATGAGCTGTTGAAACCGAACGTAACCATCGCTGGAGAACGGTATCAACTTCAATTGATGCGACTGAGCTGAGCACTGCGCGAAGACGGGCCACAATACGAGCAAAGGCACGTAAACGTCATTCTACTGCATAACAACGCTCGGCCTTGTGTTGCCGAACTCGTTAAAATCTACATGGAAATGCTCAAATGGGAAGTCCTACCCCACGCACCATATTCTCCAGATATTGCGCCGTCCAAGTATTACTTGTTTCGTTCGTTCGATGGCACACGATCTGGCTGTTCAGCAGTTCCGCTCATATGAATAAATCGAAAATGGCTTGATTCGTGGATAGCCTCAAAAGACGAGCACTTTTGATGTAACGATATTCGAGCTTTGTCAGAAATACGTGCTAGCTAGCGATGGGCATTACTTTTAATTATATGTATGTTAAGCATTTTCGCACAATTAAGTTGCATTTTTATAAAAAAAAAACAGTAAGAACTTAGTTGCGCACCTAACAAAACTTTTTGGATTATTAACTATATACAATCCAAGGGCCCAACAAAATCCAGAAAGGTTAAATGAGCCTACATTTTTGATTGTGTATAATATAAAATAATTGTATTACAAACGGCGCAGAAATTGATTGTTTAAGCTTACCAGACTGACTTACTTACTTTTTTGTTGTGATTCACACAGGTTCCAAAATACATTATATTTAGAGGATATTCCACACAAATAGCCCATAAAAAATTGTTTGACAGTAAAAAGGAAAAACTCCACCAGTCTTTCACATCTACCTGCAGTGGTATTTCCAACCACAAAAAGGCTACACATACATAGAATAGGAATAGCTCAGTCGGTAAGGATCGCGCTTACGATCTGACGTCATAAGTTCATATCCTCTATTGGACTTTTGATGTGAGCCATATCCTAGCACAAGCAGTAAGCTTAGTTGGAATTTTTAACACAAATATTATAATACGTATTTAAAAACAAAAAAAGTTGTAACATTTCTTAATAAAAAAAAGACCGATAACGCTTGTACTTTAAGTTAAAGTGTTACACGACACGCTAGCTCGTTTGCCTTTCGATCCCATAAAAAATAATGAAGTTAGGTAGAAATCAATTTCATTTCTGAATGAATAGATATTAACTCCCCACTTTTCTCTAAAGCGGATTGACGAGGTATCCAGATTAATAACAAATACATATTATATATGCAGACTATACATACATTGAAGAGCTGGTACATTGCGCAACCAGTGACTCCGAAAGCGGTATATTCGCCACTGAGTCAATTAGGTCGTTAACACCAATTTTAGATTATTCATATAAACTTCTATAAAATATTTTGTAAGCTTAAACAAATAGTATTCAATAACACTTAACATGTATAAAACTTTATTTTAAGAACGATAAAAAACATAGTACGCAAACAATATTTATATAAAAACCAGTTGCAGATTACTAAGATAACATGATCTTCATTTACATTCGCAAATCCTTTTAATTATGAGGTCAGTTACTGGTAACCTTCACAAATTATGAATACATTGGGAAATAAAAATATTTTAAATAATTATTTTTCGCATACTATTATAATATTAAATTAAACAGTAAATGAAGACAATCGTCTTTGTCTTTTTTTTTCGTTTGATGTAATATCGCTGGTATAAAGGTGAATTGAATGTTCTTAATCATTCAATACAACTTTTTATCATTAAAAACAAAAGACAAATGTTCAGTTTTTGTCTTTCAGTTATTGTCTCTTAAACATATAATTAATTAATACCGGGCATTGCAGATGCATAAACTACCTTGGGGCAAAGATGTAATTAATGCAAGGTGAAGGATTAAATGCATGGGGAAAGAAGAAGTAAAGGGTATGGATTTAAATTTCTAGAGATAAAATTATAATTTTAATTGTCAATTCTCATGTTTTGTATTTTCTCTCGTTATGCTGTGAATAAAAACATATATGCGAGCCTACGTCTAGTTACAATATACTTAAGTCTTGTATTTACACACTATATCCAATGTACGATTGCCTTATTATTATGGAAGACAGTAATCGGAGTGAGTTGCAAACTGAAAATTCAATTTTCAAATAACATTTATTAGTGGTAGAGCCACGCTGCAGACGAATATTTTTTCAAGAATGGCATATTATTTGTCTGTAGCATGAATGGGCCGGCTCGCCCGGGGAAGTACCACACTCCCGCAGAAAATCGGCGTCTGAGTGATAACTTATCTACCGCGCTTCATACGGTGAGCGGCCTGAGTTTCGAAGGCCCAACACCCTCCCCCTCCCACACCCATAATGTCACTTTTCTTGAAGGTCGGCAACGCTTTCGCACTGCCTATGGCACTGCGGATTTCTATGGGCGGCGTTGATTGCTTTCCATAGGGTGACACACCTGCTCGTTTGCCTTCCTATCCCATAACAAAAAAATTCCAAAACAATAAATAGGTAGTGAGAGTTTAGAGATAAGTATCGAAAAATTTACGTAACTAATGAATATTCCGTGATGGATGCTGTTATTTATTTGGACTTTCTCAGATTTTTTTAACTTAGAGGAAGTCTCTTAAATGTTAAGCGGGAAGACACTATTTTATTTTATTTCATTTTAAAATGTTAGTAGTATATACTAGATATATTTGGTATCCACTTTTATTATTATTGCCTTCTTCAAAAAAAATCGTTCAGATTTTTGGGTCGGATCAATTTTCGAAAAGTTTCGAAAGTGGAAGTAAAATATAGATTTAAGAGTTTTCACCTTACATAACGTACTTAGAGCATCTTCTACATTTTTCCGACCATAAAATTTTCAGACCTCCTGCGTATAGTTATTATAAAACAAAAAAAAACAAATATTTCAAAACATACACGCATAACATGTCTAATGTGTAGCATAGAAAGAAAACGAAATAACTAAGCATGTGCTAATGTGTTAATTTGCTGCTTTCTCGCGAATTCACGCACATTCCTTTGTTTTCCGATTAACCGTTCAGCGGCGCAACATGTAGCTGTGTGGGCAATGCTTTAAACAAAAGAAACTTACGTTAGGTCGGCCGATTCCCTCGACCCTGGCTGGCGTCGCGGTTCGTACGGCCCGCCCTGTCGCGGAAGTGCCATGTTTACACGGCAAAAAATACGGCGGCATGCGCACGCGCACACCCAATACTAATAATTTATGCTAACACAGGAGAGGAGGAATATGTTTAAACAAATATTAACGGTTCAAATTTATAAACTAGTTTTTTTTTAATATTTATAACTCCAAATAGAGTAGAAACAGTTACAAACCTTATAAACATTGCTTCGTGAATCGTCTGAAATGAACGTGTAGACTGAAGAAGAAGAAAAAGAATACATCAACAAGTGCTAAATTCTCTAGTTATGGATCGATTAACACTAAACTTAACTATTTATAAATACGCTGCTATGCTTTTACGCTCGCATACACATCGTATCAATACATCATGTTTGCACGAAGGAAAGCAATAGACTTACCAAAAAAAATTACAACTAACTGTTAGATATTCAATTATTTCATATTAGTTAACCGAGATGAAAGTTTACAGATCACATAAATAAAGGGCAAGGTAAAAGACGTCGTTCATTAGCCTCTTTCATAACAAACTGTTGTAGAAGTATAGAATATTTAACCAAAATTAGGTGTCCTTTTAACTCGCTATAACGTTTAAAACTCCAAAATAGTATTTAAGTTTACTTCTGTCGGCAGTCCTCATGACTGCCACCAATTATTTATTCATATGAATTACCTGTATTTATACTTAATTTTAGCTGTGTATTTCCCGGCAATTTTGAGGAAAGCTAATATTTAAGTCAGTAGCATAGATGATGATATAAAATATATAAAATATTAATAGCTTCAAATGGAAAAAATCATTGCAGTTGAATGTTTAATACAAATATTACTGAGAGGAATCTGATTTAAATGTCAGATATCACACGTATTCCCCTACTAATGATTCTTATTAATAATTACGTAAATTCGACTCTAATATGAAGGTAATATGGTCAATGCTTTGTTTTTTCCTCATACAATATGGTAAGCTTTTATATATGGACAGTCAAAAGTTTTACTTCGCTAAGATCCGCGACAAGCAAAACAATAACAGAAAATTAATAATGTGTGTTTTTCCGTTGGGTTTAGTGGATTTATTTGGAACTTAAACCAAGTAGACTCTACGGAAGACAACTTTTCGGTTGTCTTCCGTAGAGTCTACTATACCTGAAGATGCCTCGTGTTGGGGCGAAACACGTGTCGTGTACAAGATGGAAAAGTGATAGTGTGTGTTTGGCGTTGTGTATAGTGGTTGGTGGGTGGAGAGTTGATGGCCGATTTTCGGTAAGTTTTTGGTTTAAGTTCCAAATAAATCCACTAAACCCAACGGAAAAACACACATTATTAATTTTCTGTTATTGTTTTGCTTGTCGCGGATCTTAGCTAAGTAAAACTTTTGACTGTCCATATAGTGATGGATTTCCGCAAAGTAACGCCTGACTCCATTAATAAGCTTTTATATTTGAGAAGGGACACAAGAATTAAAAAAATATTTGTTTCAGGTAATCGAACATGTGGATCTGGTGTTAGCTGATCACTCATAGACATGACATGACATTCGCAACGCCCGAGGCCTTTTGTTAACAAATACGCTGGTCTCTTGAATGACTAACAATAAAAATTATAGTCAGTTTATATATAAGAAAATAGTAAAATTATATATTTTTGCGTTTTAACCAATTTCATGGTTATAAGTAAAATATTTAAGAAATATGCCCCCTGCGTATAGATTAGTACCTACATTAGTATTGCTTAACTGTTGTTGCATAACTTTAATAATCATCTTTTATGTAAGGCGGCGTGTGGTTAAGGAGACGTTCTATTCACCTTGAGTTATCATCTAACTAAGTCAAAGCAATAATTTATGTTATTTTGTGATTTACAAACATATGTAAGTCCATGTACGTTTGAATACAAAATGGCAAATCTTTGCCGTAATATTGAGATTACATCCATCCGTGTTCGCACTTATTTTTATTTTGTGTAAACTAACACTCAAATAATAATGTTCAAAATGTCCGAATTTCAAGTTAACAAAACCGAACAAACAATAGGTGCAAAGCAAACTACTATAATTTTTTTTAACGGTTCGCGCTTTTATTCTCTCTACCTGGTAGGGTAGGATAGATACCTGCCCGACTAAAATCACTACCCGGAACACCATTAAACAATGCTACAACGCGTAAAATCCGTAGAACCAGCCCATATAATGACCGAAATCCTACGTTTTGGAATGTGAAGACAAATTATGGTAGATCTCCTAACGAAAATAATATATTTTTTGAATTCTCTTTGTTCTTATATTGAAGATTATTTTTTTAATATGCGTAAAAAGATAACGATACTTAAGCCAGTTGTGAATGATTATATATTTCTATAAGACAGAGTTTTAAGTTAATATTTGTTCAATGTATAGAATTACAATACCATATTTATCATATGGAAAAAAAAATCGAGAAATTTTGACATTGAAAAATTTCATTACCCAATAGTAAGCACTCTTTAGTTAAAATTATTACCTATCTATTATATAATAAACATTTATATATTGTGTATTAGAATTACGTACATTTACAGTGATTTAGAGATCTTTTGTCGCTTTTACCATGACTGTGGCTCAGAGATATTGTTCGGAATAGTCCTGCAGAATATAACTATCGCACAACTCGCCACAAAAAAGTTTCATCCCTACCCTAGGAATGTGTGAAGATACGGAACGATACGTTTCTCCTAGAATCTTCTGGCATCACGGTCATGTGAAAACAGTAACCCCAGCAGAATTTCCGAACTAATACAACATTAGAACCTTCAAAATTTTGTTGGTGTTTTAACACTACAAAGTTGTATCGGCCTTCACTCAAGGAACAAAAGGCACTAGCTCCTCCTACCTAAGGACTCCGTTTAGATTCTTTAGGTATACTTTATTGCAACATGACTTTATGTTACAGAGTTCTTTATATTGTAACAAACAGGGAGAGCAATTTTGTTTTTACCTTTTCTAAACGTATGATAATATGCAATAAGCAGATTTTTTTAAATAAACATGAAAGAAGTTCGACTGTTGCCTCTTGCTCCAACCAACTACTTTAAAAACTGTTAAAATAAATTTAAACCACCTTTATAGGCGAGAAGCCACTGCTAAGAAAACACATAAGATTTGAGTTGCCATATTTTTAGATCAGTCCCCATCCCATCTAAAACTGAGACCGTTAAAGTTAATGATTGCCTTTACAAGTGTTCTGCAACATACATAGACTTCATTGCAATATTACATTGTATTACCATAAAATAAATACATATAAAAAACGAGATCTAAGTTTTAAGTGTTTATAGCAGAGAACACAAACAGGTATGCGGTGAAACCTGTAAGTAATCACTGTCACCTATAGACATCCTCAAAATATCAGAGACATCAAAAATACCTACTTCGCTGAAGTGATGGACACATGCTTGTCTCTTGACTACCCCACATATCGTAATTGTTTAGAAACACCACGTGATATCAAAATAATAAAATATACTTTCATAAGCTCAAAGCTTAATGTACAATACCAAATATAAAATACGTTTTTTCCTACATTTTCTTTGTTACTCTTTGTTTCTAAATCTTGAAAAAAGATAAACTCAAAAATGAATTATTTTAGTTGAGAGTACATTTTTCTCGGAAAAATTTCAGTCTTCCTAAAATACAGCTTTGTGTTAATATAAGACAAGTAGAGAATCTAAATTAGCTAGAGTTCAAAGAAATAGAACAATTGAAAAACATCCCAACTTAAACTTTCGGTGAACTCACTGCTTCTGTTATTTATGGTCGTATTTTATCTATTGATTGTAGTCGGTTTGTAAAAACAGACTGCAATCAACAGATAGAAGACGAATAAATCCAATCCGCACTTACGTTACGAATGGATTTATTGGTTGTAGAGCCTTTACGTCGGCGGAAGGACTCGCGAGCTGGAAGCCCACAAGTTGCAGAGAATCACGTTGACGGTAACTCGGCGACGAAGGCTGCTCCTGTCTCGAAATCCCGCTGAAACGATGGACAACGTATCATGACAGCATGATCGTCCGTGCTACCATTTTTTGCATACGTTTTCTTTTAATGTGATTTTTGGTCTTGCATACATTTATTTTGATTTAGTCATACACTTCTTTGGTAAGGAGCAGATGTATTTCAAAGAAATAGTTTTATACATCTACGTTAAGTCTTTTAATATAAACAAAATTGAAATGTCTATGCTAGTAATGAGCTTTACGATACATATTGATCGTATTTTAAAATTCAATAAAGTTGCGAACAGGACTTAATGAAATTAAAGTTATTTCATGACATATTAAAATAGATAAACAACTTCCACAGGAAACATCATGAAATACTGAACATTTATAATAATTATACGAATAATTTTTTCTTTAATATAACGTTAATCAAAATAATGTACTGAGAGTTATATAATATAGATCTATTCGTTTAGTAATTTCCGCAAAGAAATGCTTAAGTTGCTTACTAGGGAAGTTAGCACCTTGGAGGACTCACTATTTGTATGGCCTACATGTATTTAGTCCGAGTTTGGGATCTCGGCAATACTATGCACAATACTATGCATATTCACACAGAAAGAAAACCATTTTAAAACAAATTTCAATAATAATGTTGGAAACATACAAAACTTAGATAGGAAATACGGCCTCATAATAAAGAATAACTTAAGGTTTAAGTAATTGCGTTTTATGGTACTCATCACACTAAGTGATAAACATAAAAAAACATTAATTAACTTTGAATTCATATTTCTTTTAATATTTTAATATTAAATTTGATCATTTTTTCCAGATATGTTTATTCCAAATACCCTTCAAATGATACATATTAAGTGCAACTTTAAAAACAATAAATAAAATTAAACGATTTTATAGAATAACGGTACAGCCTATGTGACACATATTAATTTATATGGCAATGGCACTATAGAAATAAATTCTGACTACAAAAGAGGAAAACGAAAATTTCATAATCTTTTATTAAAGCGGACAAACCGGTGACTAGGTACTTTGAACAACGATATTCGGGTTAACATGACGTGAGTTGTAAAATGCGGACAAAAACATTGTGATAAAAAACACATAGAACGACCGTGATTATATTTGAAGGGGATGAGGGGAGAATGCCGGCGTCAGGTTGACGGCCCCAGCCTGTGACGTCACCGCACTGACCACTCCGAGACCGCCACAATGGCCTTTCTTAGAAAGAGCAGATGCGCCTGCGCCGCTATTAATCTCGCCCCTCCCCTTCACGCATACATCCCTTGTTAGCTATTCAAACAATTTTAATAAAGCTTCGATCAACTTAGCGAAATAATACAAAATATTTGCATAGTAAAGTACATTAAGGTTATTTATTAGAGGATCGTTAAAAATTGTCACAAAACTCACAGTGAATGAGCAATAGTCAAACTGGCACACAGTAAAACGACATATTTCGACCGGTGGGCAGGTAGATGCCGAGGTTAGCGCGCGTACCTGCCGCGGTAACGTATCATTAGCGCGGCACACCGGTAACGATAACCTTCCATAATCAACGGCACGCCATAGTGCGAAGAACATCGCAACTTCCATGGATGAGTGTGGATCTAGTCATGATGTTCTATAATTACATGCACTAAACCTCCACTCATCGAAAGAAATTGACCTTTCCGCCGCCTGTCGCCCCTCCGTTGATTTCCGCACTGCACGCACTATTAGCGATGTCACGTTGCACCGAACTGAACGTTAACAAGCACGTTGCCGTATAAAAAAAATACAATAAAAAAGTGCGGGCACATTTTAAACGTACGCACGGTCCGCATGCTTGACACGAAATAAACGGTCGAGATTTGAAATCTGAAATCTAGACGCTGCGTTTGCGCATGGAGAGGGGCAGCGTTGACCAATAGCAGAGAAGCGCGCGCAAACCGTGACGCGGAGGGGCGCACAACCGCGCACCGATATTATCTTTAATATATAGAACGTTATTTTCTTTCTTTCCTACTCGCTCACCCGTCCGTTCAACCGACAGCGGAAGTGAAATGAACGCGCGCGTAAACTGTAGACATGGCAGTGCCAGGACGCCGTTGCCGTCGACGCTAAGATGTACGCGCACCTGCTTCACTTTTAAGTACATAATGATTAACGGCTAAGAAATGAATACTGTCTATATATTATTTGAAGCCCTTTTTTATATAATCAGGAATAAAATAAAAATACAAATAGATTTTCATTTCCTTTATTAATAAATGTGCACACGCCAATATAAAATTTTGATAGTTAGGTATAATATATTTCAAAGCAATCACAATCGGTATTCAATTGCAGAACAAACTGTACTTCGATTACTTGAAACCCTTACAAATATTCAACTTGTGATTACGATCAGTGAAATTAAAATGTCATGAACGTTACACACAAAAATTGTCCCGTTTAAATAACTGTTTCTGCTTGAAATTAATGTAACGGCAAATTCCACGGCTTACATTTTTAAAACGTGAAAATAAAAACAAAATGACGCATAGTAAAGGTAGAAACTAGATAAAATAAATCAAATGAATGTAAATACTAAAGATTTTTTGTAACTTATTTAATTGTATGGTATTAAAATATATGTCTTCAACAAGTACATAACCTTTATATTCTTATGCACGTTAACTTTATACATGGAAAAAATAACGGAATGAAAAAATCGACACGCTGGAACCTATCAAGGATTGTTGTTAGCCATAATTATTGTGCACCCCAGATCAGTAAGCTGCATTACTTCCGCACCGCCGTCGAGGAGGCGATGAGAACAAACTGCCACTTTCTCACTAATGGCGCATTTTTGCTTATTAGTCAAATGACCAGCGTTGACCACTGTCGCACTTAGTTGTTCTAGTAGTTGCGATGCTGAGTAAGCCTCCATTAGGAATCTAAAAATATAATATATTTTTGAAAATTTCTATTTGAATACCAAAAATGTATGTGTGGGGTAACTTTGAATAATAGAATAAAGTATGAAGAGAGCGATGTGGAGTAAACGAATGTGACGTAACAAAAGTTGAGAAAGAGATGCTTAGATGGTTTGGACACATAGAGAGGACGATATAGTTAGCTCTCCATTTGTCAGCCTACTAGCAAAGCTTGCAGAATTCGCAAATAAGAAAACTTGAAAAATGGTAATTCTTTAGTAGAGTATGATTTTAAATTTATTGTTTACTAATTATACAGCAAAACTTTAAAAAAATTACAGCAATGTTAACATTAAAAAAAATTACAGAAAAAGACTTCAATATAAGATACATTTTATTTTTCTTTATTATATATACATAAAGCTAGTCCATCACGATGCGCAGAACCTATCATAAAGAGATAAAATAACGATGGTGTCCCAACAAGGAAATATTCATAACGACTGATTACGTTATTTTGAAATCCTTGTTTATTGTTGTAATCTTCTCATTTTTTTTTTGCTTTATTTCAATAAGATAGCATTACGCATATTCTTTACATGAGGTGGAAGTAAGTGATTTATAATTATTTTAAATCCTTACAAAGCCATTAAAAGGTCGACGTTAAATTAAATTCGTTGCCCGACTTCAAATGCCATTTAAGAACTAGTTTTTCGATCAACTAATTCATTAAAAGAATTATGGAATCTCTTTAAACTACTTTAAATATTTTTTTAAATTTTTTTCTTTTTTTTCTGGGATAGAAGGCCAATTAATGGAATAAAATCAACACACCCATAAATATTTTCGATACGCATTCCAGAACATTTACCTTTCGTTTTAAAATTATATGATTTGGCCAAGTTTATTAAAAAAAGTTGGCATTTAATAACTTCGAAATCTTTCTAATATGTATAATTTATAATAAAATATTTATTAATGTGTTATGTGTACACTTTATATTATGTGTGATATGTACTTTATACTACTTTATAACATGTATGATTGATTTAATAAAACTCCACCCATCACTAGAATTTAACACTTGTCAATGAAGCAATTTATATTTTTTTGATCCAAAGTTAGCTCCTTCGATTCTGTGTTCTACCTTGGCCCTTTGTCTGTAAACTTTCTTCTCGGTTTTCCCTTTTCCTTCTCCTTTGAATGTGTACCTTTATGGTCATTTTACCATATGCCCAATTAAACTTCCCCTTCTGCTCATAAGATTTACCATTTCTGCGTGCTGTTATAAGATTTACCATTTCTCCTTAGGTTTCAAATAACATTTCCTTTCTTTTTGTAAAGATAATATAGCTATATTTTTAATATTCCAAATAATAAAGGTGGTTTAGGAAATGGTTAATATTAATTGTCAAACGAAAGATACGAAATCACGACGTCATAACGTAAATCCAACACTTACCAACTGAGCTTTTTCTGCTTCAATTAATAATATTAGAAATACAATATAAAATAAAGTACTCACTTTTCAACAAACTGCTCTAATTCACTGTAATTCTTAATTCCTAAATACTCTTCAACCAATCCATCAGGAACCAAACCAGTCACCTAAATGGGCAAATACATGATTATATGAATCTTACATAAGATAGATAATTTTCTTATTCAAGGCAAAATATAAACATCAAAAGTGACCATTAAAAATAAAAATTTGAGTAAAGTACTAAAAATATTTTCGGAATAACTTAAAATTAACATTAATGTGCCAAAAACTAGGCCTTGGCTCAGCTTTAACATGCTCAGTTGGTGAACTACAGAATTTACCATTCTGCCAACACCTGGTATTCATATGAATCTAAACACATAAGCAATTCATATGAATCTCATTCATTTATATTAATTGTGATATTATAAAGAATAAAAAACTAATAATTTCTTCAAAAACTAATAATAAGTTTTATGTAGGTGGATTTAAAAATATAGACTAACACATATATATATTCATTACTCAGCTATCATAGCAGTGTTTTAGTTGACAAACATACAAACACAACAATATGTTACATAATAATAACTAAATGATAAGACCTGTTCTTCAAAAAACTTTTTTCTTCCTCTTAATATGTACATATGTTATGACATGATGTAAAACATTGGTGTCTGTAGACAGACATTAAAATGCAACCATATGGGTGATATATCTTTCCTAAGAAATTGTTTAAGTTAGAAATTTAGTGATAAGAAATTCATTTAAGTCTTTCAAATTTTTTTTTTCACAGCCCATATGTCTACTGTCTATGTATGTTCCACTGAGGAGCAGGCGGGCAGGACCCGGACCTCTCCATTTCTGAGTTAGCCACCGTTTTCCATTTCTGAGTGAGACGTTAAGCCACCATGCGACTTCACTCTTTCAAATAGAAGTGTGAAATTAACCTCAATCAATCCATTTTTTGTTATTTTGCAGAGCAACCGTTGGCAGCATTGCAGTGCAGTGAGAGCTCGTCGTAAATCACCGTCACATGTATGTACAGCCTGCTCCAGTACTTTACCATCACCAACATCAACCCCTTCTGCTTCACAAACTTCTTTAAGCCTAGAAAGATAAAAAAAATTTATTAATGAAACTTACTACAATTTTTCACATTCAACCATAAATTTGAAGCAATATACATATAACCATATACGTGAAGTCAAAGATCAGGCTAGGTCAGTTATACTCAACCGTAACAGAACAATTTATTCATTTAATTTTTAATTTACAGCAGACATCTGATTGTATCACAGCAATGCCTCATTTTAGCATTTTCGTAAGTAAGAAAAATCAAGTGTATAGATTAGGGATGTTTTGCATTTGTCGTTTTTAGTTTCATATCGAGCGAACCCATTCGCTCGATACGAAACTAAATCCTTCCTTGGCTTCCATACTTCCATGTACGTGTCACTTTGTTTGCCGGTCGTGACTTGATTTAAATTTATGTACATACATAACTTCTTTTGCGGCCCGCGTCACCACGACTAACACGTGTTTGTGGCCCTTACGAAAAAAAGGTTGAATACTACTGGGCTAGGTGATGCATCTTGCGAAAGTGTCCTATATGAAACAGTGGTCTAACGCGGGCTGTTGTTGTTGCTAATGAATCATATATTTTGCCTTACTCTTTTTATGCAATAGAAAGGCAAACAAGCAAGTGTAGCATCTGAAGAATGATGAATACATCAACACCATCCATAGAAATCTATATCAGGCTCTTTATAGCATTACTAGTCTTTGAGAAAAATGTGGGTCTGTTTTTAAGGTTCTAATTATGCCTAATGCATAGATGCCTTAAGAAATACTACCAACGGTAATGATGCTATTTCTACGGAGTGGTTTAATGTTCTTAAAAGGCATATATTCTTGTAAGCCTTTACAAGCAGTGAGAGCAATGTAACAATAATACTGCCTTCAAGGTACTATCAAAAAAATTCAGTGATAAATATACATTGTTGAATATTTTGGGACAAAGTATCAATATTTATTAGCCTCGGCAGTCCACTGCTGGACAATGGCCTTGCTCAAGGTGCACTATTTAGCTCAGTCTCTGCCAGCCGCCTTGCACAGATCGTCACTTCATCTAGCAAGGGGGTGTCCCACAATACAGTTGTCGAGATGCAGTGTCCACTCCAGCACTTGTCTACTCCAACAATTGTCTACACAGGAAAACAACAGTCACCAACATAGCTCTTCAAGTTAGCAGACTGAAATCACAATGGGCTGTTACATTTGTCAAGTATTTAATACAATAATTAGCTTCTTTAATATTATGAAACTTATTATTTTCCTAGAATGAATATTATATAACAACCAATTACCTATTTATAACATTTTCTCTTGCAAGTGGTTTAAATCGGAACTTGGAGCATCTACTAGTTATTGGTGGTATGATCCTTGACACATAATTGCAAATAAGACAAAAACGTGTGGTTCGAGTTTCTCTTTCCATGGTGCGTCTCAGGGCAGCTTGAGCTGCTGTTGTCATTGAGTCTGCTTCATCAAGTATAACTAACTTATATGGAGGACAAGGACGACCACTAAAAAAACATAATTATATACAAGTAAATGGAAATATATAAATAAAATATTAATACTAAGATATATAATATTAATAATACTAAAGCATGTACAAGATAGTCCCATATTTTATTTGTTTTTATATTGAAATATTATTTAAGAATATAAAGTGTAACATATTAAAATTATATTTCAAATAAATTATTCTCTTTATTTAGTATTACACTTGCATCACAACAATCACAACGGTTCTTTTCAAGGTATATCTCTAGACTTTTGACTTAGCAGTATCACATATATACTGATAGTACTGAAAAGCCAGACATCTCGCACTGGCTATTCAGGTGAGCCTCTATATTTTGATATAGTCATTACAGCCTCATTTATTATATAGCAGGATGCAATTAGGTAATTTTAATTGAGAAAATAATTTAATATAATCGATTAATAAATATTAATTAATTACTCAGGTCTAGTATTGCTGACGGTGAGCTGCGCAAATGCCTTAACTTTGTCTCTAATAACTTGTATCCCCCGTTCATCTGATGCATTTAATTCTAATACACGATCGCGTGTTATGTCACCAAACAATTGCCTCGCTGCTGCAAGAATAGCACTTGTTTTCCCAGTTCCAGGAGGGCCGTAAAACAATAAATGTGGTAAATCTCCTCCTAATAAACATTCTCTTAAAACCTGTATTACTTCACCTTGATCAACAATATCGTCGATAGTTTTAGGTCGACTGAAAAAAACATACAATAAGTGAAAAACATATCTGAGAAACAAATCAGAAAATCAGTGCATTAATAAATACAAACTATTTTTCAACCCATGGAGCTGGAGGTTTCTTTTTAGTAGTTTTAGTGCTTGATGTAGATGGTTTATCTGCAGCTGATAATTTACCTGTTTTCAAAAATGCTTGCATATTGTTCTATAAAATTTAAAAAAAGGTAAAATTAATAAATTATAAAAGGCGGTAAATGGTTTGTCACTCGTTATCGTTAATGATAATGACATTTAAGCTAATATTTTATGCCAGTACGAGTTATTTATATATTTTTTAAATTACTAATTTTATAACAAGTTTACCTAATTTAAAATAAACGCTCCAATCACAATAGCCAATAACACAGTTTAAGAGATAGATATCATATCTATCTTGATTTGTTTTATGATAAGATATCATATCATAAAATAAAATTAACTCGTAAAAAAATGTTCATTTTCACTCATTCGAATTAAAGGCTTTTAATAATGCCAAAATGGCACGGATTGCCAATGTCACGTAGAATGTAGAAGACGCGAAAAGAAAGAAATAAATAAATCCTAAGTTACTGACTTGTAACTAAACCTTTTCCTTTTACTTTAATTAAAATAATTTAAAAAAAATTACTTGGTGAAATTTGTTGATACCTTACATACCTATAATATTGCGTATCTATATCTAAATGTAAATGTAGAAAGCAATTTTTTTTATAAATTATTTTTTTCAGTTGGCTTGTACAACTAGCACCCAATAATAAAGTTTAGGTTATTGAACTTGTCCATAAATTCATTGATGGGTTAGGTAAATTTGTAACAACAGGAAGGAAACCGTTCACATCCACGGGAGATCATGCAATGGAAGGTCGAGGCACGTGATGATCTCTTCTGAAAATGGACGATTCGATTAGAGACACTTGGACCAAGTCAGGCATTGGTAGAGGCAATTCACCCGATTTTAAGGCAATGGATAGAACGAAGGCACGGCACAATCACCTTCCATCTGGCGCATGCTCATGCTTCGGTGAGTATCTATGCCGAGTGATCGAGAGCTAACACCAGCGTGTCATCACTGTGACGTAGATATCACGGATACGCACAGCACACACGCAAGGATTGCCCAGCATGGGCGGAACCACGCGCTGCCTTGTCCGCGATAATTGGGCGGGACCTGTCACTGCCAGCCCTCATCAATTAGTGGCGACATGATTGGCGACGAGGAGGCCTGGCGGGTGGTTGAGACTTTCTGCGGCAGAGTGAAGTCACAGAAACAAACGGCGGAGCGGAGGCGAGAACAATCCCCGAACTCGCTTCCGAAGTCACGACCGGTGGCGTTTGGCCTATGCGGCCCGAATGCCACCCTGAAGGGACTTGCAGTAACGGATCGGGGGGTCTGGTACTCACTAAGGTCTTGAGCTGAAGCTGAATACTAAGGTCGTTTCTTAGTGTTTCGAGGCGTCTTTAGCGAAGAGGGAAGAAAACCAAAGCCTCCCAAATGAAGATGGGGTCATAAAGGCTGCGCTGTCGGGATTGCGGATTTGAGCCAAGCGTCCCCGTGACCCCGATAAAAGTGACGTGTAGAACCCAAGGGGTTTTAGTCGGTAAAAGGAGTCCAACATAATTCTCCGGCCTAAAGGTAAATTTGTAACAGTAAAATTATTGGTACTATTTTAAGATTTTTTTTCATTAAATATACAATAAATATTTCAGAAGCACAATTAATCATTCAAACCACATTTGCAAGGAATCAACATTAATAGCGCTATTTCGTGGATATATTAAAGACGTATTTACTTTATCATATTTTACTGTTTTGTTCTCAGCGAGCAATACTATAGTGTATAATCTATGTCAGCGAGGAAAACACCGCTGAAAAAAATAGACTTTTGAAGTGGTTACTTACTTATGGTAATGCTTTGCTCTGCGATTTTAAACAAACATAATTTTTATTTTAACAATGACTGCGAAGTCACAGAAAAGGTCTAAAAATGCCTTAGATTCTACTTCAGTAACAACAAAAAGGATAGAAAATTCTTGGATTTTTCTTATGAAAGGTATAAATGTATGTAAACGATAAACACTATAGTTAAAACAACTACTTAACAGATGTTATAAATAATATAATTTGCGAAAAATGAAAAAAATAACGTAATTCTTTTATTTTTTTTATTGAACATATTATTCATAAAATATTTGTATAAGAATACATTTTGTAAATGTATATTTGTGGCAATGCAGATTTATTTGTATATTGTATAAACATTTAAACATTACCAAGGTTTAATTTCAGAAATTCCTTTGAATAAACTAATAAAAAAATATGTTGCTAAGTTTGAGTTTAAACTATTCTGAATGATAGACTTGAGATTTTATTTTCATAAAATATCACCTAAATATGTTAATGTGATGAATCTGGCATTGATTCCTAGGACGAAAGTGTACTTTTTGTTTGGCCGAGACTGACATTTAAAAATACATTTTAAATTAAAAATAAATTACATTAATTTCAATGAAATTTATTGAAACATTTTAAATAAAAATGTGGATTGTTTTATATATGTAATACAAATCATTACAACTTTTATGATCAAATTTCTGGCTTCCTTGCGTCCTTGAGTTTTCGTCAATATCATTTGGTTTTATAAACATCTTTAATAAGTTCATAGGCCTTGTTTATCATAGTCAGTTTATATATTCCTAACCTCTTGCTTGATGTGGACTAATTGGAGAGTACATTAATATTGGCGCCAAGCTCTACATGTTAATTATGTTTAACTTCTTTCAGAATCCTTGTTCGAAAATGATAACTTTTCCATCATTACACTTGCACATCCAGCACATGGTCAGCCGACAAAATTTTGTTTGGATATTCTACACAAAAAAATGTATGAAATTGTGACATTTAGTGAATCATATCGGTCTTGGTTTATTGGTGATGCTGTAAAATCGGATGGGAATATTCAAATATTGACTCCCATAAATTCATTATTTATAGGTATGTCTTAAAATTGCATTATAAGTAAGGAGAAAGTAACAACCTCAAAACGTATATCAACATCCCAGGATACCAGTGGTCATTTTTATCATACCATCATGTGGAGTGTTTTAAAAAAGTGTTTATATTAGTATTATGGTGAAGCTTATCAACATACATAAACTTATTGTCACTCCTATAAGTTACAAATGCGGTTAAATTTAATATCAATTAAATAACTATGTTAATTTGGGTCTCCATTGGTTAAACTTCAATATGATGCATACAAAGACTAAGATTGTACTTGTAATAGTAGTTTATATATACAATTTTTTTTGCAATTTATAAAAATATGTGTTTCATTAGGGCTAGGTAAATTTATACTTGTTGTAAAAATGTTTTTTTTTTTAAACATTTTAAAATGTTTAAAAAAAAAACATTTTTACAACAAGTATAAATTTACCTAGCCCTAATGAAACACATATTTTTATAAATTGCAAAAAAAATTGTATATATAAACTACTATTACAAGTACAATCTTAGTCTTTGTATGCATCATATTGAAGTTTAACCAATGGAGACCCAAATTAACATAGTTATTTAATTGATATTAAATTTAACCGCATTTGTAACTTATAGGAGTGACAATAAGTTTATGTATGTTGATAAGCTTCACCATAATACTAATATAAACACTTTTTTAAAACACTCCACATGATGGTATGATAAAAATGACCACTGGTATCCTGGGATGTTGATATACGTTTTGAGGTTGTTACTTTCTCCTTACTTATAATGCAATTTTAAGACATACCTATAAATAATGAATTTATGGGAGTCAATATTTGAATATTCCCATCCGATTTTACAGCATCACCAATAAACCAAGACCGATATGATTCACTAAATGTCACAATTTCATACATTTTTTTGTGTAGAATATCCAAACAAAATTTTGTCGGCTGACCATGTGCTGGATGTGCAAGTGTAATGATGGAAAAGTTATCATTTTCGAACAAGGATTCTGAAAGAAGTTAAACATAATTAACATGTAGAGCTTGGCGCCAATATTAATGTACTCTCCAATTAGTCCACATCAAGCAAGAGGTTAGGAATATATAAACTGACTATGATAAACAAGGCCTATGAACTTATTAAAGATGTTTATAAAACCAAATGATATTGACGAAAACTCAAGGACGCAAGGAAGCCAGAAATTTGATCATAAAAGTTGTAATGATTTGTATTACATATATAAAACAATCCACATTTTTATTTAAAATGTTTCAATAAATTTCATTGAAATTAATGTAATTTA
Organism: Baronia brevicornis; assembly: GCA_031353405.1. Taxonomy (NCBI): domain Eukaryota; kingdom Metazoa; phylum Arthropoda; class Insecta; order Lepidoptera; family Papilionidae; genus Baronia; species Baronia brevicornis. The sequence continues at coordinate 209,482 of JASFAT010004431.1, forward strand.
TTTTTAATTTAAAATGTATTTTTAAATGTCAGTCTCGGCCAAACAAAAAGTACACTTTCGTCCTAGGAATCAATGCCAGATTCATCACATTAACATATTTAGGTGATATTTTATGAAAATAAAATCTCAAGTCTATCATTCAGAATAGTTTAAACTCAAACTTAGCAACATATTTTTTTATTAGTTTATTCAAAGGAATTTCTGAAATTAAACCTTGGTAATGTTTAAATGTTTATACAATATACAAATAAATCTGCATTGCCACAAATATACATTTACAAAATGTATTCTTATACAAATATTTTATGAATAATATGTTCAATAAAAAAATAAAAGAATTACGTTATTTTTTTCATTTTTCGCAAATTATATTATTTATAACATCTGTTAAGTAGTTGTTTTAACTATAGTGTTTATCGTTTACATACATTTATACCTTTCATAAGAAAAATCCAAGAATTTTCTATCCTTTTTGTTGTTACTGAAGTAGAATCTAAGGCATTTTTAGACCTTTTCTGTGACTTCGCAGTCATTGTTAAAATAAAAATTATGTTTGTTTAAAATCGCAGAGCAAAGCATTACCATAAGTAAGTAACCACTTCAAAAGTCTATTTTTTTCAGCGGTGTTTTCCTCGCTGACATAGATTATACACTATAGTATTGCTCGCTGAGAACAAAACAGTAAAATATGATAAAGTAAATACGTCTTTAATATATCCACGAAATAGCGCTATTAATGTTGATTCCTTGCAAATGTGGTTTGAATGATTAATTGTGCTTCTGAAATATTTATTGTATATTTAATGAAAAAAAATCTTAAAATAGTACCAATAATTTTACTGTTACAAATTTACCTTTAGGCCGGAGAATTATGTTGGACTCCTTTTACCGACTAAAACCCCTTGGGTTCTACACGTCACTTTTATCGGGGTCACGGGGACGCTTGGCTCAAATCCGCAATCCCGACAGCGCAGCCTTTATGACCCCATCTTCATTTGGGAGGCTTTGGTTTTCTTCCCTCTTCGCTAAAGACGCCTCGAAACACTAAGAAACGACCTTAGTATTCAGCTTCAGCTCAAGACCTTAGTGAGTACCAGACCCCCCGATCCGTTACTGCAAGTCCCTTCAGGGTGGCATTCGGGCCGCATAGGCCAAACGCCACCGGTCGTGACTTCGGAAGCGAGTTCGGGGATTGTTCTCGCCTCCGCTCCGCCGTTTGTTTCTGTGACTTCACTCTGCCGCAGAAAGTCTCAACCACCCGCCAGGCCTCCTCGTCGCCAATCATGTCGCCACTAATTGATGAGGGCTGGCAGTGACAGGTCCCGCCCAATTATCGCGGACAAGGCAGCGCGTGGTTCCGCCCATGCTGGGCAATCCTTGCGTGTGTGCTGTGCGTATCCGTGATATCTACGTCACAGTGATGACACGCTGGTGTTAGCTCTCGATCACTCGGCATAGATACTCACCGAAGCATGAGCATGCGCCAGATGGAAGGTGATTGTGCCGTGCCTTCGTTCTATCCATTGCCTTAAAATCGGGTGAATTGCCTCTACCAATGCCTGACTTGGTCCAAGTGTCTCTAATCGAATCGTCCATTTTCAGAAGAGATCATCACGTGCCTCGACCTTCCATTGCATGATCTCCCGTGGATGTGAACGGTTTCCTTCCTGTTGTTACAAATTTACCTAACCCATCAATGAATTTATGGACAAGTTCAATAACCTAAACTTTATTATTGGGTGCTAGTTGTACAAGCCAACTGAAAAAAATAATTTATAAAAAAAATTGCTTTCTACATTTACATTTAGATATAGATACGCAATATTATAGGTATGTAAGGTATCAACAAATTTCACCAAGTAATTTTTTTTAAATTATTTTAATTAAAGTAAAAGGAAAAGGTTTAGTTACAAGTCAGTAACTTAGGATTTATTTATTTCTTTCTTTTCGCGTCTTCTACATTCTACGTGACATTGGCAATCCGTGCCATTTTGGCATTATTAAAAGCCTTTAATTCGAATGAGTGAAAATGAACATTTTTTTACGAGTTAATTTTATTTTATGATATGATATCTTATCATAAAACAAATCAAGATGGATATGATATCTATCTCTTAAACTGTGTTATTGGCTATTGTGATTGGAGCGTTTATTTTAAATTAGGTAAACTTGTTATAAAATTAGTAATTTAAAAAATATATGAATAACTCGTACTGGCATAAAATATTAGCTTAAATGTCATTATCATTAACGATAACGAGTGACAAACCATTTACCGCCTTTTATAATTTATTAATTTTACCTTTTTTTAAATTTTATAGAACAATATGCAAGCATTTTTGAAAACAGGTAAATTATCAGCTGCAGATAAACCATCTACATCAAGCACTAAAACTACTAAAAAGAAACCTCCAGCTCCATGGGTTGAAAAATAGTTTGTATTTATTAATGCACTGATTTTCTGATTTGTTTCTCAGATATGTTTTTCACTTATTGTATGTTTTTTTCAGTCGACCTAAAACTATCGACGATATTGTTGATCAAGGTGAAGTAATACAGGTTTTAAGAGAATGTTTATTAGGAGGAGATTTACCACATTTATTGTTTTACGGCCCTCCTGGAACTGGGAAAACAAGTGCTATTCTTGCAGCAGCGAGGCAATTGTTTGGTGACATAACACGCGATCGTGTATTAGAATTAAATGCATCAGATGAACGGGGGATACAAGTTATTAGAGACAAAGTTAAGGCATTTGCGCAGCTCACCGTCAGCAATACTAGACCTGAGTAATTAATTAATATTTATTAATCGATTATATTAAATTATTTTCTCAATTAAAATTACCTAATTGCATCCTGCTATATAATAAATGAGGCTGTAATGACTATATCAAAATATAGAGGCTCACCTGAATAGCCAGTGCGAGATGTCTGGCTTTTCAGTACTATCAGTATATATGTGATACTGCTAAGTCAAAAGTCTAGAGATATACCTTGAAAAGAACCGTTGTGATTGTTGTGATGCAAGTGTAATACTAAATAAAGAGAATAATTTATTTGAAATATAATTTTAATATGTTACACTTTATATTCTTAAATAATATTTCAATATAAAAACAAATAAAATATGGGACTATCTTGTACATGCTTTAGTATTATTAATATTATATATCTTAGTATTAATATTTTATTTATATATTTCCATTTACTTGTATATAATTATGTTTTTTTAGTGGTCGTCCTTGTCCTCCATATAAGTTAGTTATACTTGATGAAGCAGACTCAATGACAACAGCAGCTCAAGCTGCCCTGAGACGCACCATGGAAAGAGAAACTCGAACCACACGTTTTTGTCTTATTTGCAATTATGTGTCAAGGATCATACCACCAATAACTAGTAGATGCTCCAAGTTCCGATTTAAACCACTTGCAAGAGAAAATGTTATAAAAAGGTAATTGGTTGTTATATAATATTCATTCTAGGAAAACAATAAGTTTCATAATATTAAAGAAGCTAATTATTGTATTAAATACTTGACAAATGTAACAGCCCATTGTGATTTCAGTCTGCTAACTTGAAGAGCTATGTTGGTGACTGTTGTTTTCCTGTGTAGACAATTGTTGGAGTAGACAAGTGCTGGAGTGGACACTGCATCTCGACAACTGTATTGTGGGACACCCCCTTGCTAGATGAAGTGACGATCTGTGCAAGGCGGCTGGCAGAGACTGGATGTGTATAGCCGAAGATTGAGCTAAATAGTGCACCTTGAGCAAGGCCATTGTCCAGCATTGGACTGCCGAGGCTAATAAATATTGATACTTTGTCCCAAAATATTCAACAATGTATATTTATCACTGAATTTTTTTGATAGTACCTTGAAGGCAGTATTATTGTTACATTGCTCTCACTGCTTGTAAAGGCTTACAAGAATATATGCCTTTTAAG